>PVJS01002759.1:0-81349 GCA_004027185.1 Glis glis
GAGAGGGAGAGAGAGAGAGAGAGAGAGAGAGAGAGAGAGAGAGAGCTGAGGCTGGCCGCGAACCCAGATCCTCCGGTCTCTGCCTCCCAAAGTAATGGGATTACAAGTGTGCACCACCACGCCCGGCCAGTTGGTTTTTTTAATAAAGAGATTATCCTAGATTATCCATGTGGGCCCAATAACCCCAGGGGTTTCAGTGTGAAAGAGGAAAACAAAAGACTCAGAACCAGGGAGATGGCATTATGAGAAAGACTGGATCAGCCATTATTGACTTTGAAGATGGAAAGGGCCCATGAGCCAAGGAATGTGGGTGGTATCTAGAAGGGAGAAAAGGCAAGTAAATAGATCCGCCTTACAGTTTTCAGAAAGGGACACAGCCGAGCTGACACACTGAGTTTAGCCCAGTGAGTTTAGCCCACTTCAAACTTCTCACCGCCAGAGCGGTAAGATAATAAATGCATTTGTGTTATTTTAAGCCACTGAACAGCCAGATCTGTAGTAATCTGTTACGACAGAAACTGGAAACTAATGTAGTATTCTAGAGAAACTCTTGCACAATGGTAACAGAATACAGATGCAAAATTATGTACAACAGAATTGTTCAATGCCACAAAAACTCTGAAAATAACCCAAATGTTCATGGTTAAGAAAGTAAATCCATAATATGGTGCAGTAGTAATACAGTGGAGTAACCTACAGCAGAGAAACGAATCAGCCATAGATGCACGCGTCAACACGATATTGAGTGAAAAAACAAGTGGCAAACACATATATGGGAATATAATTTCTAATGAAGTTCAGAAAATTAAGTCAAATATGTTGCTGGAAGAATCATGATGATACATACTATGTGAACCGAGGCAAAGGTACGATGCACACACAATCCCGCGGAGTGTGCCTCTGATGGAGAAGGCAGGGCGTGCAGGTTGGGGAGCAGAGCACAGGGACCTCCCCTGACACTGGGCATGCTCTGGAGTAGTGATCTCACTGGGCTTGACTCAGAGAGTTGCTGTGGGGACTGTGTGCGATTAGAACAGTGCCTGGACAGGGCAATCACTCACCACCACCGTTGACCAGTGTGAGGAGTGGAGTTGTTATGTTTTGCAACATACATATGTAGATAGCATATGTCATTTTGTAGGCACCAGATATTTCCTATTTTAAGAAATAGATGAGAATAAAAAGAAGAAGAAAATTAAGTGTGACAGAAATGTAGCTTTGTCTTAGGGTGCTTAAAATAATTAACGGAGCTGTCAGAGGCATTATAACTAACCCTTATGGTCAAGTAGTCAAGTATTAAAAATGCAATTTTTGCATAATGTTGCTAGCTGGGAATTCCTACTATGAGCTTATGTGGCTTAACTAGTTAGTTAACTAGACAGCTAGTCTCTGCTCATAGAGTCAAAGACAAGAAGACACTAAAGATAGTTATCTGGAGAATCTCAGAGGACAACCAGCCTTCCTTGCACCAAGTCCATTCCTTCATGCTGGTCAGAGGTGTCAGTCTGTCCAGACACTGCTCTAACCACATACAGCCCTCACAGCCACTCTGAGACAAGCATTATTATTATCTGTATTTTACAGATGATCAAATGGAAGCCCACACCACAGTGGTTAAATACCTTTCCACAGATTACACAGCTAAGAAGTAACACAGTCCTGATTTGAACACATTCTGTGTCCAGAGGTTGAGCCTTTATCCATTACCCTTCACTGCATTTCAATGGTTCTCCATCTGTTTTGTAAGATTCACATTAAGGCACTGGCTTAACATGTAGATTCTTTTGACATAGTTGTTTGAAAATTGGTCTTCAAATGAGCCCCGAAATTTACAATGTCAGCAGACACCAGGTTGTGAACAGAAGCCACTAGGTTGGCTTCTGTTCAATGTATCCCTCCTATAAATCTGATCATACCAGCCCTCTACTTAAAATTCTTCCATGTTTTTCCTAAGCATTAAGATTCAAATTCAGCCTTTTAAACTTAGCACACAAAGCTCTTCCTCCTCTGGCTGCTAATCATTGCTTTAGCGTCACATCCAGTCAGACTCCTAAACCCATTCTTCACTTCCATCTGTATGGGCCTTCTTCCAGAACTATGCTTAATGGCTTTTCACACTGTTATGCTTAGCACGCATTGCTTTCTCCTACCCAGGAATGCTCTGCCTACCTTCTTCATATAGGTAACTTCTTCCCATCCTTTGAATCCCAGAACTTCATTTTATACCTTCCCTCAATATTGATTTAGAAACCTTCTCTCCTTCCACAATACCCCATGCTCTCTTATATCATGGCACTCATCGCACTACGCTGCAACCTTCAGTGTTCTCAAATGTCTTCTCCTCTTTAATAATAGCAATAAATAGCAATAAATGCTACTTATTGAGCAGTTCTAGGCAATTCACATACATATTTTGTGTTCCCAATAAAACTCCCAAAGATAGCTATATTCTGCTTCATTTTAAAGTTGTGGCTTAGAGAATGACATAATGAGTCCGTGGTCATAGCGTTACAGTGGCAGCATCACACCCACATCTGGTTCTGTCTCCCCAGTGCCTGGCACACTCTCCTGGTTAGATGGATGTGATGAATGGATGACCAGGGTTGAAATAAATCCTAGCTTAAAGGAAAAAAGAAAGAGATAGATTTATCTGGGTGTGATGGCACACATCTGTAATCCCAGTACTCAGGAGGCTGAGACAGGAGGATCAGAGGTTTGAGGTCAGCCTTAACAAGTTAGCAAGGCCCTCAGCAACTTTGTGAGACCCTGTTTCAAAATAAAATAGATATGGGGGTGTAGCTCAGAGGTAGAGTGCCCCTGGGTTCAATCCCCAGTAAAACATACACACACATACACACACAGGCACGACAAATTTGAAACCAGATCAAGCAGCCGACTCGTCCATGAGCTCTGCCTCTTCTTCTAACTAGCTGCAAAGATGGGAGCATCCCTCCACAGCTGAGCACATCCAGAGGTGACTGGTATGGCAAGTGGGATTCCTGCATGAGGGAAGACTTTAGCACTAGAGGCTGCAGATCCACAGGGAGCATGGAAAGAAAGTCTTAACTCAGAGGCAAGGTGCGGGTTGGTGCAGGTTTTCTTTGCAAAAGAACTATGTTGTCATGCAATATTTATCTTAGTTCCTCAGATGGGAAGATAGTGATTTGTTATCTTTGTGTACAGCTGTGACCAGAGAGACTGATGTGGGGACTTGGACTCAGGGTGGATGCGTGCACGCTGCCTGCCTTTTGGTTTATGTCTGAGGCTGCTGGTTTCTGAAAATAGCATCTCATACTGCCTCTGACTCAGTCCATTTTCACCTCATGTTCTCTCTGGTACATTAGTTCTAAAAGAATCAGCCTATCTCTGATTGCTTGCTACGTGCCATTTATTTTTTGCAGAATTTTGAAATTTGCAAATTGTTACCACTGAGAAATTTAATTTTTTATTAATTTCTGGATGTTGGTGTCATGTGAGTCAGAGAATATATATATATGTATATATATATATATATACATATATATATATCCTGAGTATATAAATATATATAAAGAGTATGTATGTATATATATATCAAGATATATATCTATATGTATATATAGCTTCCCTAATACCTAATGATTTACAAAGTCATGAGGCCTCCTGTACTCCAAGTCCTTTTTTCGTTTGTTTTTGTTTTGGGTGGTACAGGGTATTGAACCCAGAGGCATTCTACCTCTGAGCTATTCCCCCCCACCTGCACCGAGCCCTAATTTATTATTATTTTTTTGAAACGGGGTCTCATTAAGTTGCTGAAGGCCTTCCTAAGTTGCTGAGGCTGGTCTTGAATCTGTGATCATGTCTCAGCCTGCCAAGTACTGGGATTATAGGTGTGCACTGACACACCTGGCCCGGCTACAGAATTCACTGAAGCCACCTCCTTGGAGTTCATTCCCCTCAGCTGAGGAGTGATATTCTGCCTCTGAATTAGCCCTTTTAACTTGCCGTGGCTTGTGGACTCCCTCTTTGCACCATCTCCAGGAGCCCCTCTCCTTTAGTAGCTTCCTTTCAGGCGATAGTTTCATGGAGCTTTTGTGCAGCCCATGTAACTGGAAATGGCAATGCTGCAAGTTCTGAGCGCCTGCAAAGTCTGCCTCTGCATTCTAGCCAGTTGATTCCACACCTCTACAGAGAAGCCCTGACTCGATTCTGCATCCACCCTCCTCCCACAACTCCCCAACCATGAGCTTTAAACTCTAATGATTACTTCTTGGCTCTTTTTGTATTTTCATTGACTGAGTAGACTCTGGTGTTTAGGTCACCATGATGTAAATTCAGTTGTATATAACTAAGTCTGTCTATTTCACTCTGACTTACTATCTTGGTCAATATAGTATTGGTTGGCTCAACAATGAAAGCTATTCTATTTTCTGCCTCTAACTCTATTCCCTGGCAAGAAAATCAGGGAGGTGGGGACAAGCAGGCAGGCATCCGGTACACTCAGTGACTTTATTTCCTTCTCTCTTTTACCTTTAGTGTTTTTTTATTATGAAAACAATACTTGCTCATCATTGGTAAATAATCCAGAATTGGAATAATTCCCCAAACCTGTCTCCTACTAACAGCATGGCAATATTCTTTCAGTTATTCTAAGCAAGTTTACTCCAAGCGATAGGGACATGAAGAGCTATGCCTGCTGATACCTTCTCTTACGTGATCCCACACTTAGCAATCTACTGGTTGGGTAACATTGAATTAATTATTTAACTTCTATATTCTGCACCTCTGTCATGTTAGGAAGTGTTTGGGGGCTCACTTTTCTCAGCTCCTTCCTGTGGCCCAGCCAGAATCATGCCAGCTGTGGAAAGTGGATGTCTGGGGACAAATTTTGCCCATTACTGTAATGCAGATCCCTGTAGCTATAGAATGCAATATTCCTCCCAAGAGAGGGGCATGACCACGTCTTGAAGGCCACCTTGAGGGAGCATCTTGGTGTCCACCTCCCCCTGCCTAAGCCTGGCTTTGGGGATCTCAAAGAACACCAAGTAGGTAAATGCCAGAAAAAACTATACCTATGTATATCATTTTCAAATTACAGAAAATTAAAGATAAAGAAAAATATTCTGGGAAAAAACAGAGGAATAAAACACCTTACCTAAACAGAAGCAAACATAAGAATTATGTCCAAATTCTCTACGAAAAACACATGCAAGCAGAAAGATTGGAATGAAATATTTGAAAAGTTAACAGAAAATCCACCCAAAATTCTGTGTCCTGTGAAATTATCTTTCAAAAGTGAAGCAGAAATAAAGACTTTTTCAGACAAACAAAAATTGAAGGAAATTGTTGCCATTAGACATGCATGCCTTTCAAGAAGTGATCTATAGATTCAGTGCTCTCACAATTAAAATCATAATGAGCTGTTTTGGGGCTATCGACAAATTGATTCTAATACAGAGGCATTAGAATGCAGAGGCAAAAGACCCATAATAGCACACATAATATTCAGGGAGAATAACAGAGTTGGAGGAATGATACTCTTCTACTTCAAGACTTACTATAAAGCTAGACGCTTGTAATTCTAGTACTTGGGAGGCTGAGACAGGAGGATCGCAGGTTCACAGCCAGACTCAGCTACTTAATGAGGCCCTCTGCAACTTAGTGAGACCTGGTTTCAAAATAAAGAATAAAGCTACAGCAATCAAAACAGTGTGGTATTGGTAAAAGAATAGACAAATATATCAAAGAATAGAGAGCCCAGGATAGGTCAACTGATCTTTGACAAAGGAGCAAAGGCAGAACAATGAGATGCAGATAGTATGTGTGTGCGTGTGTGTGCGTGTGTGTGCGCGTGTGTGTGTGTGTGTGTGTGTGTGTGTTCTTGGGGATTGAACCCAGGGCAGTCTATCTCTGAGATACACCCCAACCTAATTTTTATTTTATTTTGAAACAAGAGTCTTGCTAAGTTAGCATGTGATGGCTTCAAACCTGCAATCCTCCTGTCTCACCCTCCCAAGAACTGGGATTACAGGCATGCACCACCTAGCCCAGTGAAGAGAATATTTTCAACCAATGTTCTTGGAAAAACTGCATATCTCATGAAAAAAAAAATCAAGATACAGACCTATTCCCTTCTCAAAAATTGACTCAAAATGGATCACTGGACTAAATCTAAAACATAAAATCATAAAACTCCTAGAGGACATTGTAGGAGAAAATCCAGAAGACTATGAGTATGGCAATGATGTTTTAGATTCAACACCAATGGTGTGGTCCATGAAAGAAATAATTGATAAGCTGAACTTTATTGAAACTAAAACTTTTGTTTTATAAAAGATAATTTCAGGAGAATGAAAGATACGCTAGACAGAAAAAATATTTGCAAAAGATACATCTGGTAATGGACTATTTTTTGTGTGTGTGTGTGGTACTGGGGATTGAGCCCAGAAGCATTTTACCTCCAAGATACACCTCCAGCCCTATTTTATTTTTTATTTTGAAACAGGGTCTCGCTAGGTTGATGAGAGTCTCACTAGTTGCTGAAGCTGTCCTAGAACCTGCAGTCCTCTTGTCTCAGCCTCCCAAGTGCTGGGATTATAAGCATGCACCACCACGCCCTGTTGGTAATGGACTATTATCTGAAATATACATAGAACTCTTAAAACTCAACAAGAAAACAAACAACTCAAACGTGGGTCAAACATCCTAACAGACACCTCATCTAATAAGATGTACAGATAGCAAATAAACATATGAAGAGATGTTCCACATAACATTGCATTTCAGAGAAATGCAAATTAAAACAACAATGTGATACTACTGC
Organism: Glis glis; assembly: GCA_004027185.1. NCBI lineage: Eukaryota > Metazoa > Chordata > Mammalia > Rodentia > Gliridae > Glis > Glis glis. The sequence continues at coordinate 6,803 of PVJS01002759.1, forward strand.
ACACCTGTTAGAATGGCCAAAATCTGGAACACTAATATCATGAAATGGTGACAAAGATGTGGAGCAACTGGAACTCTTATCGGGGGAATGCAAAATGGGACTGCCACTTTTGAAGGCAGTTTGGTAAACATACTTATCATACAATCTTGCAATCATACTTCCTTGGTATTTGCCCAAACTTACGTGCTCAAAAATATGTGCACATGGATGTTTCTAGCAGTTTTACTCAAAGTTGCCCAAACTTGGAAGCCACCAAGGTATCTTTCAATAGGTAAATGGATAAATAAATTGTGACATATCCAGACAATAGTCTATTATTCAGTGCTAAAAAGAACTGAGTTGTCAAGGCATGAAAAGACATGGAGGAAATTTGCATGCTTATTACTACATGAAAGAGGTCAGTTTGAAAATGTTATATACTGAATGTCCAACTACATGACATGTTGGAAAAGGCAAAACTATGGAGAAAATAAAAAGATCATTTGTTGCCAGGGATTAAGAGGCAAAAAAAGAATGAACAGATGGAGTGCAGAGGATTCATAGGGCAGTGAAACTGCTCTGTATGACACTATAATGATGGATTCATGTCATTATGAGTTCATCCAAACCCATAAAAATTACAGCACTAAGAGTGAACCCTAATGTAAGCTATGGACTTTGGTTGATAATGATGTGTCAATGTAGGTTTATCAGTTTTAACAACCATATCACTCTGGTGTGTGTGGGGGTTACAAATGGGAGATGTTGAACATGCATGTATGAGGGCAGGAAATTTACACCAAATTTCTATATCTTCTGCTCAATTTTGCTGTAAACCTAAAAGTGCTCCAAAAAATCTATTTAAAAAACAAAACAAAACAACACACCCGATTTTATGATCCGCCAGGTTGGGAAGAACAAGCATATAAATCTTCTGGCATAATCCTCTTTGTTTAACAGCAGCTGTGTAGGCGTTGGCTACTTTTCCTGCTCCATAAATGACTGAAGAGGGGTGTGTCCAACCTCGCCCACACCTTTACCCATGTCAGTTATTTTTATTCCTAGGATAGGCTTAAAATGGAATGTTCTTACTAAGTAGGGGGACTTCCAAGTTTTATTGGTCCTGAAGCTTTTATAATTTAGGGAGTTCCTTCTTAAGGAAAAGAAAATCAAAATATGAATGAATACAAAATTAAGCAGGAAAAGGCCCATGGCAAAGAGGATGCTAAAGCTTAAACTTCAGTACCTGCATGGCAGATCCACCTCTTGCACAGCTTTCTCACAGAGGAGCAGATCTGTTTGGAGAACTCTATTACTCAGTCTATACCTTCTACATGTATTAGATAAATGGAATTTATGGAAATAAAAACAAAACAAAACGCACTCAGAAATAGATCATTTGGGCTGAGAACTGCAAAATCTCTTAGGATAAACATGTCATTCAAGCCCCTGCACCTTGAGACTTGTCCATACTTTAGTATGGTTCCCAGCAGCTTAAGCTTTGTCCCTGGGACAATCCACATCCCTTTTGAGTTCTTGTCTGGAAAAGCTCAGCTTCTAATCTCCCTTTCTTAGAGCATTTGCTAAAAAGGGCCTGCAATTGTGAATTCTTCCTCTGTTCCTTCAAGATATATATGCATCTCCTACAACTCTATTCAACGTCTATTTCAAGGGCTGAAAGCTGTTCCTTTGAAATGTAATCATCAGGAGGGACAGGATTTCTGTCTCCCATCTCTGTTGAAGGAGAGAATCCTAACTTCAATAATTGCGAGCCAGCAGACGCTGATGGCTTAATTATATTTACACTGCCTGACACTGTAATTTTCACTTCCCTGAGTTTATTGAGCATCCACTCATCCTCTCCCTAATCCCTCCTTCTCCCTTTTAAATGCTCCAGTCACCTCTGTGCAAACCTGAATGAGCTCAGTCCTTTCCTTCATGGTCAGTAGTTACTGAATAAAATCTGTTTTCTGTGTTTTAACCAGTATCTGACTTGAGTTATCTTTGTCATGGCCCAGAAGAGTCTGAGCACAGGCTTTCTCTCTCAGTGAGTTTACTCATTACCCTCTGTATACCCCGTCATGGTAGAAAGAGCAAAATGGTTCCTTTAAATCCATCTTCCCATCACCGCCCTGGCCCCCTCTCCTGCCGCGTCCCTCCTCACTTGCCCACTTGGAGAACTCTCCGGGCCCCCTTTTGCTTCCCCATGCAGAACTGGCATGCTCCAGCCTGAAGGCCTCTGTGCTTGAGGTTCCTCTTCCTTACATGGTGCTGTCTGTTTTTCAGAGGACACTTGGGATCAGAAGAAGTGCTGTGACTGAGTGATTAAAGCCTGAGACACCATCCGTTATGTTTTTTCCACTGGCTCCATTCTTTATGACCCTCTTCCTCTCATCCACTTCGTCAGGAAACCCTGTTGACTCCACCTTAAAAATGTGAGTTCAACCACTTCACCCATCTCCAGCATTACTGAGAGGTGGGTCTCAGAGGTTGGTCTACAGTTATCTATCTCCTGCCTGCATTATAAGCATGGCCTTCCCTGGGCTCCCCCTGCTTCTCCTCTTACCCCTATAGGTTACCTCAACACAGCAACCCAAATGGCCCTTTTTATATGAGTTAGATCATAGATGATGTCACTCCTCTGCTCAGAACCCTCTCATGCTCCATATTTCCTCCTATGCAGCTGTAGTTATGGTGTCTAAGGTGGCAACCACTGGCCACATGTGGAATCCAGTGCTTGAGACCTGGCCAATCAGAACTGAGATGCAATCCAGTCTGAGATGACTGGATTTTAGAGTCATCGTTTGAGAGTAAGAACGTTAAATTCTCATTAATAATTCCCACATGATTATATATTGAAATTAGAATATTTTTGATATATTGGATAAATAAAATGTTATTGAAATTAAACCTATCTGTTTCTTTTTATTTTATGTTTTATTGTTACTACTGGAAAACTGAAAAATACACATACGGTTCACATTTGTGGAATGAATCATATTTCTGTTGGAAGCTGTTGGTCTGTAGTAACCGGTCCTTCCCTCAAACCTCTTCTAATCTCCTGTTCATGCCTTTCTCTTTTTTCTTTTCTCTCTCTCTTTTTCTCGTGCTTTCTCTCTCTCTCTCTCTCTCTCTCTCTCTCTCTCTCTCTGTGTCTCTCTCTTTTTTTCTGTGCTGGCGATTGAACCCAGGACCTTACACATGGTAGGCAAGTGCTCCACCACTGAGCTACACCCCCACCCTTCATTTCTTTTCTCGCATACTGCAATCTAACCAGATCGGTTTCCATGCTATTCGTGAAGCATACAAGCGTACTAAGGATGCTCTTGCCTCAGGAGGTTTGCACTTGCTGAAAAACCTTCCTTCCAACTGGGTGCTCCTCCACCTTTCCTGGACTTTCTTCAGACTTCACCTTCTCAATCAAGGATTCCCTGAGCACCCTACTGAAAATTGAAGTCCTTGTCTACTTACAGTCACATACTCATGGATCCCCGTTTTATTTTCCTCTATAGCATGTGTCACCATATATACCATGTATTTTTCTAATTTATTTTGTTTATTACATAACTTCCCCCTCTAGACTACAAAGGGCAACGTTTGTTTGAAACTGTGCTCTCAACATCTAGAACTTTACCTGTAATATAATAGGTACTCGATAAATACTCGTTGAATGCAATACTGAATGAATCTTAATCAACCACTTGATTCTACAGGTGAAGAAATGAGGGTATGTGGCCTTTTCTGGACCTCACAGTGAGTTAAGGACAGAGTGGCTGCACTCTCAGAAAGATCAAATACATATTCAGATGCCACTAACAAGATCCTAGCACCTGACTTATATGTGTTTTTTTTTGTTTTTTTTTGTTTTTTTTTTGCTGGACTCTGCTCACGTTTTCATACTTTTTTTTTTGGTACTGGGGATTAAACCCAGGAGCATTATATCTGTGAGCTACACCTGCAGTCCTATTTATTTATCGATTTTTTTTTTGCGGTACTGGGGATTGAACCCAGTGGCATTCTACCTCCGAGCTACACCCTCAGCCCTATTTTTTATTCTTTATTTTGAAACAGGGTCTCACTAAATTGTGGAGGGCCTCACTAAGTAGGTGAGGTTGGCCACGAACCCGGATCCTCCTGTCTCCACCTCCCAAGTACTGGGATTACAAGCGTGAACCACCATACCTGGCTTATTTATCGACTTTTATTTTGAAACATGATCTTGCTAAGTTGCTGAGGGTCCCACTAAGTTTCTGAGGCTGGCCTCAAACCTCTGACCTTTCTATCTCAGCCTCCCAAGTACTGGGATTACAGGCATGCACCATCATTCCCAGCTTCATGCCTCTTTTAAGCTTTGCAATTAAGGAAAGAAAGATCAACTACAGAAAGAAAGATGGACTACTCAGTCACAGCTGGTGGCGGGGGAAAGGGGAGGCTCCAACATTCTTTCTTGCTCTAAGGATAACCCTTTGAGATTTTTGTTTTTAGACAGGAATTCTAGATCTGTATGGATAGAAAACTAATGTCATTTCACCAGGGTAAAAACTTTTCTGACATTTGATTACATAATAAAATATAGTCATGTACAACATAAACATGTTTTCATCAATGATGGACCACATATAAGATGGTTGCATCATACGATTATGTTGGCTAGTGACATCATAGCCATCTTAGTGTCTGTAAGGACACTACACAATGTCCCCACAGCAATAAAACCACCTAACAATTTGCAAGAACGTATCCCTGTTGTTAAGTAACGTATGACTGTATTTAAGCTATAGTCTAGAGAATTTAAACAATTTAATTTATTCGACTGACACATTTTTATAGAGCACTGATATACCAGATAGTATTTTAGGTGGTGGGAATACAGAATGTATTTCAAGGGTATGATTTTTCAAGGAGCTAACAGTCCCATGTGTATGTATGTGAGAGTGGGTAAACAAAGACAGGGTGTATGAGTTTCCTATTGTTGCTATAACAAGTTACCACACATTTAGTAGCTTAAAACAACACACCGTTGTTCTCTTACAGTTCTGGAAGTCAGAAATCCAAAATGGATCTTATTTGACGAGATCAAAGTGCCAGGAGGCTGTGTCCCTTCTGGTGGCTCTAGAAGAGTATCCATTTTCTTGCTCTATTTTTAAATTCTAACAGGTACCTGTATTCTTGGCTTGTAGACCCTTCTTCCATCCTCAAAGCCCACCATTCTAATCTACTTCTGTCATCATGTTGCCTTCTCTTCTCATGCTGACTTCTTCTGAAGATCTTTGTGATGATATTGGACCCACCCAGATAATCCAGGATAATCTCCACATCTCAAGACAATCACATGGCAATGTCCCTTTTGTCATATAAAGTAATGTTCACAGGTTTGGAGATTAGGCTGTGGGCATCTTCAGGACTTTTATTCAGCCTACCACCACAACAACATGACAAATGCTCTCATAGAGGTGAGTATCAAATGCTATGTAAACACAAGTGACCGTCAGACAGGGTGTGGAGGAGTGGCACAGCTTTTTAGAGGAAGTGCTTTCTTGGCTGAGGCTTGCATGGTGTCTGTGGATGGTAAGTACATACCACATGTGAAGGAATGTGCGAGGGAAAGGAGGTATATGGTGACTTTTGCATTACTTACCTATTGCAGTGTCACGAATTACCCCCTAATTTAGCAGTTTAAAATAATAAATGCCTAAGATCTCACACAGTTTTTGAGAGTCATGAAACCAAGTGTCTCAACTGGATGATCCTGTCTTATGGTCTCTCGTGAAGTCGTTTCGAGTTGTTGGCTGGGGCCACAGTCGTCTTAAGGGGCCAGAGAAGCAGAGTCTATGTTTACTCAAGTGCCTGTTGGCAGAGACTTCCTTTCTTCACCACCTGGGTCTTTCCATAGTCACTCACAGGGCACAGCAACCAGCTTCTAACAATCCAAAAGAGAGAGGAGAGAAGGAGAGGGCGAGGGCGAGAGCAAGAGCGAGAGCATGAGACCAAGATAGAAGCCACAGTCATTTATAACCTGATCTCAGAAGCCTGATACTTTCCCTTCTCCCATTCTATTCATCACACAAATCAACCCTTTTTGTGTGTGTGTGTGTGTGTGTGTGTGTGTGTGTGGTATTGGGGATTGAACCCAGGGGCATTCTACCTCTGAGCTACACCCCCAGCCCTATTTTTTAATCTTTATTTTGAAACAGGGTCTCACTAAGTTGAAGAGGGCCTCACAAGTTGCTGAGGCTGGCTGCGAACCTGCAATCCTCCAGTCTCAGCCTCCCAACTACTGTCTCAAATCAACCCTTTTATAACATGGAGAGGATCATTCAAAGAAGGGAACACCAGGAAGCGGGATTATTGGGACCATCTTGAAGTCTGATACCACAACACTCTTGGGATTACCAGCAGTTTCTTGTTTCTGGTATGGAGGGAAACTATGAGAGTTTGGAAAGGATGAATTTGGCATAGCAGAGAGGTCTAGGGCACCTGCAGGCTGTGCGCTTGGCCAAGGAGCCTGGAGCTAATCCTTTTATGGACATGGAGGTATTTCAGGGGCTTAGTCATCGGGGTTAGAAGACCAAACTGTTTTTCAGAGTGATTACTGTGGCAAGGGCATGTGGAGGGGGAGCAGAGGGCTAAGGGATTAGGGAGAAAGCATGACTGAGAGGATGTTGGGACAGTGTAGAGGGAGAAGATAAGTCTTGGTATGAGGCAAGAGTGGTGTAGGAACAGTGAGGATGATAGGTTCTAGACATATGCATTAGGTGGAACAGTTGGGGAGGCAGAGGATGATAGAGGCCTCAGGGTGCTGCTTTGCAGGAGAGATAGGAAACATAAAATTAATACAGAAAGAAGGGCAGGGTTGACTTGAGGGCGAGCAAGAGTTAGGATGCCTAATTTTAGTATATTGTGCCTATGGGACTTTCAGGTATAGAGATAACTAATGAGTGGAGTTGCATAAATTTAGCTTAGACTAATTATAGCAAGGGCTTTTAAGCATTTTTTTAAGAACTGTGTACGCTGGCAGAGGAGACCTCTTCTTACTTTGTGTTGGTGTTACGTCCCAGCCTAAGCCGAATGGTGTTTTCTATATACCATCTTTATATTATCTCCATCCTTATAACTACTATTTATTGAGTGCCTGCTGTATACCACTCTCTGTGCTTCACACCTTGCATGCATTAATTTCATTTCATCGTCACAATAATCCAGTTAGGCGTGTAGTGTTATCATTTCCTTTTATAGATAAAGAACTCAAAGAAGGTCCATTACTATCCCCATTCTATAGATGAGGAAACAGGTTTTGCTCATGCCAAGAGCATCACTAAAGGTTATACATTGAGTAAATGATGAACACAGCTCACAGGTCCAGGTCTTCTTACTCTAAGCCCCATACTTGATAGAATTAGAGACACTGCCCGGCAGTGTTGGGGTGGAGTGATGGTTTAATCTTATATGTGAGAGACAGCAAATAAATAAAGCAGGAACATGGTCATGAATCCTCATCTGCAGTGATGTGAAGAGAGGGTCAAGTGCTCTCTTCCTGTGAAATATATAGACATTCACATATTAGCAATGTCTGCAATCTTTTTTCTAGGACTCTTCCTGTTTTTGCTATTTGTTTTTGGTTTGTTTTTTTTGCTTTTTTTGTACTGGGGATTGAACTCGGGGGCATTATACCTTTGAGCTACACCCTCAGTCCTTTTTTATTTTTTGTTTTGAAACAGAGTCTAGCTAGGTTGCTGAGAGTTTTGCTAAGTTGCTGAGGCTGGTCTTGAACCTACAATCCTCCTCTCTCACCCTCCCAAGAACTGGAATTAAAGGCATGTGCCAATCCTGGCTCTGTTTTTCTATTTCTTTCTTTCCTTTTTTTTTTTTTTTGGTGCTGGGGATGGAACCCAGGGGCTTTCTACCTTCAAGCTACTCCCCCAGCCCTATTTTATTTTTTATTTGGAAACAGAGTCTCACCTACATTGCAGAGGGCCTCACTAAGTTGGTGAGGCTGGCTATGAACCTGTAGATTCTCCTGTGTCAGCCTCCCAAGTACTGGGATTACAGGCATGCACCACCACTTTGGCTTTTGCTATTTCTGAAAAATAGGGGAGGAAATGTGAGGAAGTAATTGTTGTTATTCAGTTAAAAAATAACAAGTTGTTCATTTTCTTGTCAAAGGAAGGCATCCTACATCAGTCGGTGCCTTTTCAGGTTTGGTATTGTTTCAAAGGGAGTTTTACAACGTGACTTTTTTTGTTAGTAAGGAGAAAGGGGACTGGGTGGATGAAGGATGCCAAACTAGTATGTCCTTTTCTTAGGGAAGGTTCTCACAATGGCAGATAGATTTGTCTGGAAAAAGTTAGTAGTCTATTTCTTTATGGAAAACTCAAATTTTTAACAAGTTCTCGTATCTAAGGTTATACTGTGGAATTTAAGAGATAAAGGGAACACCAGTCATGCACAGCATAATCAGTGGCTCTTACACTATAATCAGTGTTCCAGAGAAGACCTGACCTCCAGATTCCAACTTGCTGTAGATCAGAGTGTGAGAACACAGGGTTCTGCAGAAGCAAGAGAAACTTCACAGTCTCTCTGCAGTTGTCTGGAATTTCCCCGAGGAAGCAAAAAATGAGGCTAAATGTAGACTTTCACCTTGAAATGACATAAAGGTAATAAAAGCAGGGCATAGTGGGTTATGATAGGTTGTTTTGCAAAGTTCCCACTTCACATTTTATATGGTTTCCAAGCAAAAAGCTTTTTGCAACTAGAGAAGTGGAGAAGAGAGTGACTAGCCCCCAGTGGGTTTAGCCATTGGGCGCACCAGACAACTTTGAACGCAAGGGAACATGCCTCATCCCTGCCCTGTGTGTAGTGAGCTCCATTTCCCTGACCTCTCCTCCCTGCACAACACTCCTCCTTACTTCTCCCACACTGTCCACCAAAGCTGGTGAGATCCCCAGCTCATGTTAGCTATTCAATCGGTACTCATTTCCCCAAATTCATTGAGACAAAAAAATACAACATACCTAAGTCCATTTTCTGTTGCTATAACTGAATGCCACAGACTGAGTAACTTATAAAGAATAAAAGTTTATTCAATTCATCGTCCTGGAATCTGGGTGGCCCAAGATTAAGGAGCACATCTGGTGAGGGTCTTCTTGTTGGTGGGGACGCTCTTCAGAGTCCCAAGATGGTAGGGCGTATCACACGGAAGAGAGGTGCATGTGGCAGACAGGGGTCAGTTTTATAACAAAGCCACTCCCTCAAGAACTCATTAATCCACTAATCTATTAATCCATGAATGGTCTAATCCATTCATGAGGGCAGAACCCTCACAACTTACTCACCTCCAAATACCATTTACATGTGGCTTCAAGGATTCAGTTTCCAACATGTGAATTCTGGGAAATAAACATTTGAATCATAGCAATACCTTGATTTACCTATCTTGACTTTTCCAGGGAGCATATATTTTCATAGGAAAATGGGTTCCATTCCAGTTTCCTTTGATATTTGTTAGTTAGGTTAATGAAGCAGCTCCGAATTTGAGGGAGCCTTAAATTCAGGTTAGGTCATCACTCAACTTTTGAGCTACAGCTCTCCCTGTTGTGTACAGCCCATGAGACTTTCTGGCTCTCATTTTGAGTTTCAGAACATTAGCACTTAATTTGAATTAATTTAATTAAAACTCATCAACTGAGTTTTCTTTCTCTACTAATTTTAACACATAATGCCTCTTTATTGCTTTTTTCCCATTCCATGAAATATATATTAAATGAAAGAAAGAAAATTATGAAACTTTTCATCTGGGTTTACAATCAGTAAGGTGCTTAGGTGCCTAGCAGTATATTTATTTGTACTAATGCCACAAAAACATACAACTTCATACAAATGGAATATGGATAGCAAAAACCATGGGAAGACTGCCTAACTGGAAAATAATCCGCATCCCAGAAGGCCCACAGTAATAAAGTCAAATGCTAAATACATGAAGATTTATATGACACTGTAACACATTATTACCACAAATTCTATTACTAAGTCAGCATGGGAAATCAGCCCAGGGCCAGAAGGAAGTCAATCTGTAGACATATTTAACCTTCACTTTGAAACTCTCCTATGTGCCACAATGAAGGGAACCTTTGAGGTTCCAAATGGTCAGCACTTACTGGACGCAAGTGTTAGGACATCAGCAATTATTGGCTTAGCAAGACCTTAGTAACGATGTTCTATTAGCATAACTTGTCCAAATTTTGTATAATTGCCTTTATAATTCTACTGTTATTAACTTGGCCTGCTGAAAAATCATTTTATGAAATTACTAAAATAGACAATGTCTGAGAGGTTTTCAGAGAAACTGAAATTCTGTAAATGTATTTCAGTGCAGAATGTGTTAAGTGCTTGGTATTCTGTCCCTTCTTAGGAACATCTATAGCCCAGGAAAGGAAGCACCCCACACTCACGGATGGCAGGAGAAATCAACCTGGTGCTCTATGATCCTGAGGTTCAATGGAGGCACCATAGAGGTGCCTCACTATGACCCTACTTCCTCTAGTTCAACTTTTTCTTCTCCCTCCAATTTGCTAATTTGTTAGTTCCTCCAGTTTAGCAGCTCTATTCCAGCGGATAGGCTTCTTCCTTCTTTCATATTCCCTGTCTGTTTTGTCTCCTATTCTTTAAGCTGGTGTTTGTTTCAGACACCGGTCTTATTGTCTGAAACAAACAAGACCTGTCCTGCAAAGCCCTGGATCCCTCCAACCAATACCCCTGTGAGCTTTGCTGCCCTTACATGAGACCAACCCCAGTATATCAGGGAGACCTCTGCCAGCTCCTGGGTTTCTTGTTCTGGTTGGAGGAATTTCTGAATCTCTGGGTTACTGGGTCCCAGGTGATACATAGCACATGCGATACGTGGAGTTCCACCTGGCCACCAAGGATCAGTCAAAACACCCATGCAGGAGGGTGTTCTCTACTCAGAAAGTATGATGGAGTCTCACCTGAGAAGAGACCCATGCACCACATGAATACAGGACATACAGTGTAGTCCAGATGATCAGTGCTCACCTGGCCAATCACCAGTCCTGTAAGCCTTGGTGGGGAACTCACACTCCCAGAAGTAACACCAGAGTCCCCAGGCTTCTCATCTGTCTCCCCTTTTACTGTATTGGTTCTTTGGTCCTCCTGGAATTCCACTGCTTGTGAGCTTCTTGGGTGACATGATAATCTTTTTCTGCTTGTATGGGGCTCATATAAGTCCCTATGTTAGTCACTTTTTGGTTGCTATAACAAAATACACAAGGTTGGGTACTTTATCGAAGTGGATTATTTAGCTTGCCGTTCGGGAGACTCAAAGTCCAGGACTAGCCAACCCCATCTGTTGGGTTTCTGGTAAGAGCCTCATGGTGGAATGGCATCATGATGGTGGGAGTACATCCAAAAGAGGTCATGTGGTGAGACAGAAAGCCAGGATTCAGGATGTGGGCTCAAACTTTTGATAACAACTCACTCTCACAGGAACTAAGTTCTACCAAAACTAGATGAAATCTTCAGAGGACATGCCTCCAATGACCTAACCACCTTCCGCGAGGCCCCACCTCTTAAAGGTCCCACTGTTTCCATACTGCCACCCTGGGAGCCCAGCTTCCAGCTAAACCTTTGAACATTTGGGGGACACACTCAAAACCATATCAAAACCGTACAGCACCTGTTTGGATGCCACATCTGTTGTCATGGGCATTTGTCTGAGAGAATGCAAGCCCAGTATGGCAACACCGTCCTATTCTACTTTTTTTCAAGAAAACATGGGAGTTTGATTATTTACTATTGTGGTAAAATACACATATTCCACACACTTACTCCATTACCTAGGATTTAAAATTGGTATTAGGTGATTGGTTTCTAAGATACTGTAATTGTTTTGTTGTTGTTGATGTTGTTTTGGTTTATTTTGGTTTTTTTGTTGTGTTTAGTTTTTGTAGTACTGGGAGTGGAACCCAGAGTTCCTCTACCACTGAGCTGCACCCCTAGCTCACCTTTTAAATTTTTTAAGATTTTGAAACAGGGTCTCACTAAGTTGCAGAGGCTGGCCTCAAACTTGCAATCCTCTTGCCTTCCAAGTACTGGGATTACAGATGTGCACCACCATGCCTAGCCGAAATTGTAGTTATGTGATGGTCTCTCTTAAAAGGGAATTTAGAAAGTTGGGCACTGTAGCACAATTTGCATGTAGTACATAGACAAAAATGTTAGAGAAAAAACATTATAGAAAAAGAATAATAAGGTAAATAAAAACTGAAAGTCATGAACAAGAATGTCATAAGTCCCTGATGCATTTCTATTTCCTATTTCTGATTTCTGAGGGCTGGCTGTGTTTTGTCCCATTGCTTCTTTAAATTTTCAGAATAAAGCCTTTATCCTTAAAAATACATAATGTAAAATTTATCATTTTACCCATTTTAAGTGTACAGTTTAGTGGCATTTACATACATTGGCATTGTTGTACAACCATCACCATCACCCACCTCCAGGACTTTTTCATCTTCTCCAAATGATGCTCTTTTACATATTAAACAATTCCTCCTCCTATGCTGTGGCTATCACCAATCTACTTTCTGTATCTATGAATTTGATTACTTTAGAAACCTCAAATAAGTGGAATCATGGAATAGCTGTTATTTTTTTTATGACTGGCTGTTTTCACTTAGCATAATGTGTTTAAGGATCATAGTTCAAGGTTACAGCTGTGTTAGAATTTTCTTCCTTTAAAAAACCGAATAATACATTGTATGCAACCACATTTTGTTTATCCATTCATCCAAGGATGAACATGGGTTGCTTACACCTTTTGGCAACTGTGAATCATGCTGCTATGAACATGGTGTACAAGTGTCTGATTCCTTGCTTTCAATTCTTTTCTGTATGTACCCAGAATTGGAATGTCTGGTAACTGCATATTTTAATTATATTTTTAACTTTTGAGAAACTGCCACACTACATTCCATAGTGGCTTTACCATTTTACCATTTTACTTTCCCATCAACAATGCACAGGATTCTAATTTCTCCATATCTTCACCAACATTTGTTATTTTCTGGGTTTTTTTTTTTTTTTTGCAGTACCGGGGATTGAACCCAGGGGCATTCTACCTCCGAGCTACACCCCGGCCCTATTTTTTATCCTTTATTTTGAAACTGGGTCTCACGAAGTTACAGAGGGCCTCACTAAGTAGCTGAGGCTGGCCGCAAACCCGGATCCTCCGGTCTCCGCCTCCCAAGTACTGGGATTACAAACGTGTGCCACCATGCCCAGCCTTCTGTTGTTTTTTAATATAGCAACCACCCTAATGGGTGTGAAGTGATATATCATGTGGTTTTGGTTTCTATCTCTCTAGTGGATTAGTGATGTTGACCATATTTTCATGTGGTTGTTGACTGTTTATATATACTTTGTAGATGTCTATACAAGTCTTCTGCCAGCTTTTTGATTGGGTTGTCTTTTGTTGAGTTGGTTCAGAAATCTGATTTTTATAATGGTCTTTCCCAAATGTTAGATATTGGTTATTAATTAAGACATTAAAAAATACTGTGTGAATGGGTTGGGGGACTAGGGAGGTCAAACAATCACAACAGCTGGTCAGCTCTGGCCCAAGTGCTGCCAGTTCACATTCTCTTCCTCAGACAGGCACTAAGGAGAATTTTCCAGAAAACAAAGCACAGTGGGAAAGACCAAATAATGGGCATTCGCACTGCTACCTTCCTTGTTTAACACATGTAATACTTTGCTGAGTTCCATTTTCTTCCCTGTAACTACCAAAACCCAGATCCATACACCTAACCTGTGTTTGCTTCAGTAATTGGAGAAAATGACAAACTTGGCTCTATTTAAGGGAGGACCTCACCTGGTGGCAGGGGTCAGAGAAAACTCCCATCAGCTGAACAGGAGACACCAAGCCCTTTTCCCACACTGAACAACTTTTTACCAAAGAATGCTCCTTTGTAAGACATCTGACTCATTCTATTTATCAGAGGAGAAAATAGCACGCTGATATGGAAGTCTATTATCTAGATAACTCAAGGGAACAGAAAATGACCTCCACATTGATCTCTTCCAATTCTGCTGGGAAATGGGCTTCAAGTGGGCTTGGTGGAAGCATCCTGCCCTTAAGGGCCTCAGGTTGGTTTCTGCCCCTGCTGCTACATTGCTGTGTGAACTTACTGCTCTGAGCTCTGTTTCTTCCCCTATAAAACAGGTTTATTAATACCTCCCTGGAGGGGCTTATGGCAAGAGTAAGTAAGATTAAAAAACAAAAGTGGAACTGGGTTTTAAAGGTAATGTTCTATGTGGCTAACCTTCCTTCTAATGGGCTAACCCTCCCTTTTCCAGGAACCCCTAGTCCTGGGGGCAAGCACGGGAATGGTGACACTTGGAATAGAATTGGTCGGAGCCACTCGAGCGTCATAGGTACTCTGAGTCCTTCACCACTGACCTTGCCCTTTGAAGGCTAATGCAGTGTTTCCCTGCTGGGATCATTACTGTCCTTGACCTTCTCCACTGGCAGCTTGTGTGCCTCCTCCTGGTTCCTCAACCCACCCCTGACAAAGAGCCTGCTGCAGTTGGCCAGGGTGGCCCCTCCTCTGTGATCCACACATGGCAGGCTCAGTACTTGCTCCCGAAGCTCCTGTCTGCACGTGCACAGGGTTGATGCGGGCATCTCCCCACAAGTGAGCTCTGTTCTCCAGGACAAAGTCGCTGAAATCAAGTCCAGGATCTTTAAAGGAGGAAAACACTCTGATTGACCTTGAGGATATGTTTGAGGGCCTCCAGGAATCTTTGGATCCTAGTTTAGGAATGGTGTCCATTCTAGAACACTGTTCTAGGATGTTCCATGATGGAAAACTGGAGGTCATGTGGCAGACAAAGTCACGGCCTTTGTCTCTAGCCCCTCTCCTCATTGGCTGGAGCCTTGGGCAAGTTTATCAGCCTCTTCAGCTTCAATGTCCTCTTCTGTAAAATTAGGGTAATAAAAAGTGGAAGGAACTAGAGAATATTATGCTAAGTGAAATCAGCCAGTCTCATTAAGCCAAGGGTCATATGTGTTCTCTCATATGTGGAAGTCAGAGAGAAAATAGGAAAGAAAAGGGACTCATGAAAATGAAGAGTAAGACCAGCAGAGTAGTAGAAGGGGATCAGGGAGGGAGAAGAGGAGAGGGAAAAGGAGGCTTGAGGAAGGAAAGATGCAATAATATTATGTCCACATATGGAAGTATTACTAATAACCTTACAAGCATGGAAGGGGAGGGAAGAGGGGCTATCAGGATGGGGTCAGGAGGGAACCACACCAAAAGATGTTGTGTGTGTGTACAAATATATCACTTTGAATCTTACTATGATGCATTATTATATTACACTAATAAAATTCTTCTAAAAATTATGGTAATAATACCCCATCTTGTTAACGTGATGAAAAGGTTAAATGAGATATCAAACTTACCAGGTTAGTATTCAGTAGGAGCTTAGCAATGGTCGTTTCTTTGACAGCAAACAGGTGGGAAAAAGTGCAAGGAACCGGGCTATGAAGTGTTTCCCAGGTGCCAGCCAACAGTGCAGGCTGCACATTCTCCACCTCTATGGTTCAGGGACCAGAAGGGGGCCGAGCCCGGGGCATTCTCATGCCACCCAGTGAGTTTCCTGTCCATGGTGAGTGGCTTCCTGAGCTGGGGGGGGGTCACCTAAACCCTGTGCCATAAAGGCCCACCCTCCGTTCCTCTTCATCACCTCTCTTGGGCAGTTTGTGGGTCCTTGCACAAATACAACTCCTGAAGATCTGCTGATAGCCCGATTGTCCCCAAGTGGGTAGAAAGATTGGGCTCCTCACTGTGCCCTTTCAAGACAAATGGCCACAGCTATCATTATTTAGGGCTGAGCCTGTGGAGAAAATTATACAACTGTACAGATTTGGGCTATGACAAATTCTTGATTTTCACAATTGGTTAACTCTTAACAATCCCCTCATCCCTGTGCAGCTCTTTCTCCTGTTTCCTTCCATTGCCCTTCTAAACCTGAACCTTCCCCCAACACCAAGCTTGCCTCTGCTCCTGCCCACTCTGCACACGCACCGCCTCCACTGCTCTGGGGAGCTCCTGTCCATCAGGGCGCGTCCTCCCTGCATCTTCACATTCGTCCACTTTGGCACTATCCTTCCCTTCTCCCTCCAGCGAGAGGCAATGAGAGATGCTTCCTTCCATGTAAGCACAACCCCTGTGCAGTGCCCTCGGGTTCGTCTTGCCTCCCCGGTGTCCCTTCTTCTAACTAAGAAGTCCAAATTGCCTTTTGGGAACCATCCTCTTCCATTCTCAGTCCATGTGGTTGAGTTGGCACTGCCCACCACTCATGCCTGCTCCAGAGATGACGTGGGACCCATTTTGGCCATGAAGACACACCACAATGTGTGCATGGACACACAAGCAATTGAAAGGTGGGCTATTTTGCTGAGACCATGGGTCTTGAGAACTACATAATATGGAGGTAGTGAGCACCTTCTTTCCTGCCACATTTGTGCAGACTGCCTGAGAATGAAGTCAATTGAGAGGAAAGGGAAGTTGAAAGAGAGAGGAGGGGAGAGGGAGAGGGGGAAGGGGGAAGGGACAGGGAGAGAAGGAAAGAGACAAAGAGAGATAGAGAATCCTGACAACATTACATTGAGACTGAGACAGGAGGATCGCAGGTTCGAGGCCAGCCTCAGCAACGTAGAGAAACTCTCAGCAACATAGTAAGACCCTGTTTCAAAAACAAAAATTGAAAAAAAGGGTCTAGGGGTGTAGTTCAGAGGTAGAATGTCCATGGGTTCAATCCCCAGTACCACCACAGGAGGGAAGGAAGGGAGGGAGAAAAAAAGGGAGAGAAGGAAGGGGGGAGGGAGGGAGGGAAAGCACAGTGTCTTCTGGCCCGTCAATGTCCCTAGGTAAGGCCTGTGTCTGTCTGGGTTGTGCATCGCCAGCACTTAGGACAGGACCAGGCACATAGTAAATGCCTGATAAATTTTAAGTAAGCCCACCCTTGACCTGTGTTCATTCCCTCTCTTCACTTGTCTCCATCTTTGTTCCTTTATGAGTTTATTTCCTATGTTTTAAGTCTCTCCCTTTCTCAGATAATGTATTTACTCAAGTCCCTTAATCCTAGAAACAGAAACAAGCAAGTGACAACATCATAAAGGTGTTTCTTCATGACAGCGCTTCTTTCTAGCACTCTGACCTACTTTCCCATCTTGTCTGAGATTTCCAAAAGCACATTCTTAACCCACTGCAGCCTGGCTTCTGTTCCAACTCTTTCAGCATTGTCACAGTTGTTCCTGAGATCACTGGCAGGAAAGCACATGGCCCACTGCAGGCCCCTCTTCTTACTCTCTGCATAGTCAATCGCCCGCCCCCCACCCCATGGGAGGCAGAATGTCCCCCGAGCTGCCCAGCCTCCACCCTCTGGATCTCAGATCATGAGTTCATGGCTCTTCCTTTTTTAATGTTTTTCCTCTCACAAGCTAGGCAAGTGCTCTATCACTGAGCTGTATTTCCACCCCTTTATATTTTTATTTTGAGATGGGGTCTTGCT
Organism: Glis glis; assembly: GCA_004027185.1. Classification (NCBI taxonomy): domain Eukaryota; kingdom Metazoa; phylum Chordata; class Mammalia; order Rodentia; family Gliridae; genus Glis; species Glis glis. The sequence continues at coordinate 24,371 of PVJS01002759.1, forward strand.
AAGTTGCCCAGGCTGGTCTTAAACATGTGATCCTCCTGCCTCAGCCTCCCAAGTAACTGGGTCACATGCAGGCATCACCACACTAGCCCGTAGCCCTTGTTTTTGTCTTAAAGTTCACCTTAGAGGTCTAGCCTTCCATTAGCACAGGATTGGGACTCTTGGCTCACATTGGAACGGCCGTGGCACAGCATACTCTCTCCTTGGCCTTGGTAATTTTGCCTCAAGTGGCAAAGTAGCTCAGGCCTCCATCCTCCACCAGGCCTGGGGGCCACAGAATGTCACGGTTTGACACAGGCTAAGTGGAGGACGGCAGTTACAGCGTGGCCTGTCTCCGAGGCTGATGCCCTCAGCTGGGTGAGAACCAGAGACCAGTCCCTAAGGGGAGCTCAGAACCGGCAGTGTCCTCCACAACATCCAGGATTAGGAGGGAGATGGATTTTGTTTCATGGGGGCTCTTATTACTGCCACGGGCAATTTCAGGGAGGGAAGTGTGAAAGGAGGTGCTTGGTCACACCAGTCCAAGAGCCTCTCTGAGGACCTGGCTGGTTCCAATGAACTGACAAGCAGCAGGGGATTCTAGGCATCTACGTAGAAAATTAGGACCCCACCCAGATAACAAGCGGATGTGAATAGATATGTTGAATTTTTTTTTTCTGGTACTGGGGATTGAACCCAGGAGCATTCTACCTCCGAGCTATACCCCCAGCCCTATTTTTTATTCTTTATCTTGCAACAGGGTCTCGCTAAGTTGCGGAGGGCCTCACTAAGTAGCTGAGGCTAGCCACGAACCCGGATCCTCTGGTCTTAGTCTCCCAAGTACTGGGATTACAAGTGTGTGCCACCATGCCTGGCTTACATTGAATTATTTAATTTTTGGAGGCTTTAGAGAGAAATGATCTCTGCTTACTCTGCCATTCTGAGAAAGCCATAGAGTCCTCAAGTAGCTATATTAATTTCATTTATCTATTTGGCAAATATTTGATGGGCATCTACAACCTGCAAGGAGTTTATTATCTACACAGGGACAAAAATCATGCAGATAAATAGCTTTAATATAATGTCATTAAATCCAAATGGATTCTCTACTATTAAATGGTCGGAAGCAGCCTTAAAAGTAAGAGTTAAGCTGGGCGTGGTGGTGCACGCTTGTAATCCCAGTATTTTGGGAGGCTGAGACCGGAGGATCTGGGTTCGCGGCCAGCCTCAGCTCTCTCTCTCTCTCCCCCTGCCTCTGTCTCTCTCTCTCTCTCTCTCTCTACTTAGTGAGGCCCTCCGCAACTTTGTGAGACCCAGTTTCAAAATAAAGTATAAAAAACAGGGCCGGGGGTGTAGCGCGGAGGTAGAACGCCCCTGTGTTCAATCCCCGGTACTGCAAAAAAAAAAAGTAAGAGTTAAGTCAACAAGTATGAAGTGTGCATTTGACTAATAAAATGCCAGGCGATTTCAGAGTCTAGAGCAGTAGCTTGCAGTGAACCCTGGGAACTGGTCTTTTTGACGGTGTCCTTGGGTGACTCCAATGTGCCCCTCGGCTTGGTCATTGACACGGAGCACCCTTTGCCTTCATACCTGGGCTCAACATCTCACTGTCGGTGGATGGCATCTCCTCCTTCAAATGGGTCATGTCTTGATTCTTTAACTTCTCTCCCCTTGGTTGTTCCTTGGTTGTTCTCTCTGGCTTTTCTCAATCTCTTCCCCTGGCTATTCCTTTTCTCCCCCAGCCATGTATTAGTTTTCTATGAGTGCTGTTTAGTGGCGTGAAATAGCACAGATGTATTATCTCATAATATTGAAGATGAGAAGGCCTCCAGGGTAAAATCAAGTCCTTGTCAGGGCCACTTTCCTCCCCGGAGGTTCCTTGTCTTTTCCAGCCCGTGGGGCTGCCTGCGCTCCTCGGCTCATTGCCCTCCTCCACCTTCAAAGCCAAGAATGGACCCAGCACACCTGCAATCTCAGTACTTGGGAGGCTGAGACAGGAGAGGAATCACAGGTTTGAGGCTAGCCTCAGGAACTCAGTGGGACCCTCAGCAACTTAGTGAGAACTTGTTTCAAAATAAAAAATAAAAAGGGCTGGGGGTCTAGCTCAGAGGTAGATGTCCCTGAGTTCAATCCCCAGAACCACAAAAAAGAAAAAAAACCCAACAAAGCCAGTGATGACTGGTGGAGTCTTTCTCACCACTCTGACCACGCTTCTGTGGCCACCTCTCTCTCTCTCTCTCTCTCTCTCTCTCTCTCTCTCTCTGACTCTCCCCTCCTACCTCCCTCTTCCTCTTCTAAAGACTTTGTGATTATATTGGTCCAACCTGGGTAATCCAGGACACGCGTCCATTTTAAGGTCAGCTGATGAGCAATCTTAATTCCATCTGTGGCCCTAATTTCCTCTTTCCATTTATCATCAGCTATTCACAGGTTCCAGATTTGGACACAGACATCTCAGGGACGATTGTTACTGCAGGCCCCATTATCATTGTTGCTGTCTAGCCCTAGCTTCAAAAACTCAGGCCATCGGGGAACAAGTAAGACGTAAGAGAGTGAAGCTGGACAGGAAAGCAAAAGTGTTGCTCCGAATGCCACCTTTATTTATTTATTTATTTTGGGGAAGGGCACAGGGGATTGAACCCAGGGGGGTTCTACCTCCGCGCTACACCCCCGGCCCTATTTTTTATACTTTATTTTGAAACCGGGTCTCACGAAGTTGCGGAGGGCCTCACTAAGTAGAGAGAGAGAGAGAGACAGGGAGAGAGAGAGAGAGCTGAGGCTGGCCGCGAACGCGGATCCTCTGGTGTCCTCCTCCCAAAGTACTGGGATTACAAGCGTGCGCCACCACGCCCGGCCTTCGAATGCCCCCTTTAAAGGCTCAATGGCTGATCAGTCTGGTCCAGTTGTTGCTATGTGAGGACATGGGTCAAAATAGCCAGAACTTCTGATTTTTCAGAAAAGCCAGAATTTTAGATTTTCTTTCTTTTGTTACCAACTTTTAAATGTTGGCAACACATCTGCTGCTGTATTTGGCCACGGGCTGCTCATTTGTCACCTCTGCTCTGTATATTTCTTGTGAAAATGATCTCATTATGCCCGAGGACTCAACTCTTACCTGAACTGTGCATGACAACTTGAAAACCTATCTGTCCGTCCAGATCTCTCTGTTGAGTTGAGAACAACATCGCTAACCACACGCTGCACAGAGAGCCACCCTGACTCATACTCTCCCCCACAGATCTGCTCAAGCCTGAAAGCTGGGAGTCCTTCACTTTCTATCCAATAGTCACTCAGCCCTGCAACCAGTCCCCTCATTTACACTTTGCTTTGGGTCTTAATCACCTTTTTACTAGATTATTATAATGCTCTTAACTCCTTTCTCAGGACCCATTCTTCTTCTCTGTTCCAGCCTGTCTTGGTCAGTTCAGGCTGCTATGACAAGATACCATAGATTGGGTGGCTTATAAACCACTGCAATTCATTCTCGTAGTTCTGGAAGCTGGAAGTCTGAGATCAGGGTGCCCACGTGGTTGGGTTCTGCTGAGCGACCTCATCTGGTTTGCAGACTTGCTAACATGACTATTCTCATGTAGCAGAAAAGAGAGCCATCTAGCTCTCTGGCCCCTTTTTATGAAGGCACTAGTATCATAATGAGGATTCTACCCTTATAATCTATCTCCCAAAGACCCCACTTCTAGATATCATCACAGTGGGGTTTAGATTTTAACATATCAATTTTAGGGAAACTCAGACATTAGTCCCTAACAGAACCTAATCTCTAAAATGCAACTAGATCATACCATGCCTCTCTTCTGCTTAACATCCTTCAATGTTTTCCAACCACCTGCAGAATGAAGTCAAAAGTCCTTAGTATGACATTCTGTGCCTCATGATATGACTCTGAATAACCCTCCAATCTCATTTCTTACTACAATCTCATTTCTCACTGCCATCTGGTGTTCTAGTATTACAGAATATTCATTGTAGTTCCCTATACACTTGATGGTGTTTAACACTTGTTTCTCTGACTGGAATGCCCTTCCCCATTGGTATACATGGAAACCTACTCACCCTTAAACCAAAGTCCGGATCTCATGCTATAAAATAAAACAATCTCCAACTCTTTTCCCTTTGCCTTCCACATTCCTTCCTCCCAGCAGTCACTGTGCTTTGCTTATGCTTTCTTTTTTTTTTTTTTTTGGTACTTGGAATTGAACTCAGGGCATTCTACCTCTGAGCTATACCTCCAGTCTTTTTATTTTTTATTTTAAAATAGGGTCTCACTAATTTGCTGAGGCTGGCCATGAACCTGTGATTCTCCTGTCTCAGCCTCCCAAGTACTGGGATTACAGGTGTGCCCCACTATGCCTGGCTTGCTTATGCATTTTTTAATGCACCTGTCTCATGTCTTATTTGTTCACATGCCTGTCTCCCATCTTTGTATCAAAAGTACTTAACACAGGACCCCCACAACACATGCACGTAATCATATTTCTGAATGAACAAATGAATGAATGAAGGAGTCATGCTAGACAGATGGCATCTGTCCTATTTATGTTCAAAATTACCCCAAGGAGGTGTAATTCTTTGATGAGTTTCTCATTCCTCTCTTCAAATAAGTTGCTGTCTTCCGCCAGCTGCAGAAGCTCTTTGAATGATTTCAAATGCAGAATTCAAAATTGACTGCCAAGAAGTGCCACTTCATTTCCTCTCTAGAATAACGTGATTTTCCTCATGACCCAGACAAAATAATAACCCTTAGCTAATGTTTTATAAAAGGGGGCTTTCTCAGGGGCAGACAAGGGTCAGCAGGAATGGAATCCAGCTTTGCTTGTTTCCTTGGTGTTGCCTCAGTGTTCCACAGCCACCCTGTCCAGGTGTGGGGACCCCTGTCTAGAGTGCACAGGGCAGGCCACTATAAGCCTGGATTTTAGTTTCATAGTGGCGCCATCTCGGGAAGTGCTAGCACCCTGTGAACCTTGCAGGCGTCTACAATATAGTCATAGATCTGGGCAAGAACCACAATTTTCAAAGCATTGCTGTTTCAGATGGAGAGTAGATTAGTCATCTTTCTAAAAATGGGAGGAACGGGCACAAAGGGGCAATTGTCTCCAGAGGGAGCCTGGCCAGCCGAGCCTGTCGACCCACTAAAAGAGTTGGTATATGACGAGCCTCAAGAGCAGTTCCACGGTCACTCCAGTCTGTCCAGTCACAGGGCAGACACCAGCTGTAAAAAAAAAAAAAAAGTAGTTCCAGGACCCAGTTACCAGATGTGACCCTTTCGATGTCTGAGGTTTCCTCTTCCTGGGTCTGTCCCTGGGCATAAATCTGCCCATCCTCCTTGAGGGAATGAGTAGGGGAAAGAATGAACATCCACTACATGGCTACCTTGAACCAGGACATGTGTTCAACGCTTTAGGTTCTTAACCTTTTAAAACTTGCTTTAATTTTATTTGTATTTTTAAATCCCCCTTTTGCAAGTGAGGAGACTGGGGGTCAGCAAGGCTAAGTCACTTGGTCAGTCCTACACAACCAGTAGATAATGGGGCCAAGACATTGTTCAGGGTAGATGTCATCTTCAAGTCCAGGCTCATTCTGTGTATGCTGCCTTTGATATAGAAAAAATGCTATATAAACATTTTATTTGTGCTTGTGTATCAGAATCAGTAGCTTATTACTCTATCTTATGACCTCATTGGACCAATGTGTCCAGAGTATTCTCCACCCAACATTTGGACAATCAATCAATGCATGTTATGTGAAGGGACTGCAGGTGATTCCAAAGCAGCCTGAGATCCAGCCCTTGCCTGCCAGAACTACATTCTACAGGTGAAGTCAGTGAGGAATAATGCAAGAGCAACGTGATAATAGAGGAGCTGCCTCCGGTAAGCATGTCAACAACTCCGCACATGTCTACCGTGACGCACACCATGGTGTGACACATTCCCCTGGGTATTTGTGGGCACATAGCTGTCACTCCTCTTGTGCCCACTCAAGAAATGTGTTAGAATGCAAGTAATTGTGAGACTGTTATTAAAGGCAGTACTCAAATCTGCTCTAATGTTAAAATACATCGATATGAATCTTTGGTACTTTAATTATTAGTAACTAAATGCCAGCCGCTGTCTTAACAACAGATGATAGTACAACCTTGTGTTCAGAGCTATTGTGCCTGAGAATCGCTGCGCAGGGCAGCCATGTGTCTAGTGTGAACAAAAGCTGTTGTGATCTGAGAGGAGGGGAGCATGAGAGGGATGGAGCCAACTGGAGAGTCTTTGGGGGAAAGTGATGACATTGACCAGTGCCCAGGAGAGTGCCTGGCATGTGGAGGAGTTTAACAAAGGAATTCACATAATAAAATGCAGCACACACACGGGCTTGATGCCTAAGAGCAACAGATGCGGGCCACTCCCAGCCAAAGTCTAGCACAAGGAGACACCCTCTTCCCTCAATGCAGTAAGGACACACCAGAAAAACCCCATCCTCTCCCTTCCTGCTGACACATGATGTCAGGTGGAGAGTCATGTGGAAGAGGTACTCTCTGAGAGACTATTTTCTTTTTTTTTTTTTGTGGTACTGGGAATTGAACCCAGGGGCATTCTACCTCTGCGCTACACCCCTGGCTCTATTTTCTTATACTTTATTTTGAAACCGGGTCTCACGAAGTTGCGGAGGGCCTCACTAGGTAGAGAGAGAGAGAGAGAGAGAGAGAGAGAGAGAGAGACAGAAACAGAGACAGAGACAGAGAAAGAGAGAGCTGAGGCTGGCCACAAACCTGGATCCTCCGGTCTCCGCTTCCCAAAGTACTGGGATTACAAACGTACGCCACCACGCCCGGCTGAGAGACTATTTTCTAAAGTCATTGTTTGATTTATAAGACTGGATTATGCTTGAAAATTAATAGCATAAAAATAAATTATTTCCTCCCTTGGCCCAATGGTTGGGAACTTTCGGGTGAGAAAACCAGATTGATAAAAGATAAGGTAAAAGAGCTACATTTCCTCTACCCCGAGTGGAGTTATGAGATAATTTTGTCATTCAGTTACATTTATATTGCCATTTGGATCAGCATAATATAGTGATGCCTGCATACTCATGTTTATAGCAGCACAATGCACAGTAGCCAAGTTATGGAACCAACCTAGGTGTCCATTGACAGATGAATGGGTAAAGAAAATGTGGTATATACAACAGCAGAATTCAGCCATAAAGAAGAACAAAATGATATCACTTGCAAGAAAATGGATGGAACTAGAGAACAACATGTTATGTGAGGTCAGCCAGTCTTAGAAAATCAAGGGTCACATGTTTTCTCTCACATGTGGAAGCTAGAGAGAACATAGTAACAAAAAGGGACCTCATGAAAATGAGGAGAGAGACCAGTAGTGTAGTGGAAGGGGCTTGGGGGAGGCAGGAGGGGAGGCCAAATATTAATCTCCACATAATAGTAGCTGTAGCAAAAGATGACCCAATACAAATCAGATAAAAGATGAACAATTCATAGAAAAATATATATGGAAAAATATTAAAAGGTCCAATCATTAGTCAGTCACAGAAAGTGAAGGGTCATATGTTTTCTCTCATATGGGGAAGCTAGGGAGTAATTGGGATACCAGAGGGACTCCAGATAATGGAAGAGAAACCTCAGTGGAGCCAGGGAGGTGGTCTAGGGGAAGGGGAGGGGGAAGAGTGAGGCTCATTGAAGGAATTACTACCATCAGCTAGGTGTACATATGTGAAAATACCAATGTCAATCTCAGTACTCTGTATGGGGAAGGGGTCACCATTCCACAGTGCTGTGTGCATGTATGTCACTGTCAACATGATTTACATTATGATGTGAGACTATAATGCACCAATAAAAGCATAAAAAAGGTCCAATCGTATTAGAAATTACAACCAAGGAAATGCACGTGAATACAAAATTATGAAACACTATAAAAGATCGAGAGGTAATTTTTTGCTTCATTGCTTGGATGTTGAGGTGAAAAACAAATATAAAGATGTGGAGGATATGGAATATAAGAAATGGTGGGAACAAATCCCAGATGGAATCATCTCTCTTTGCTGCATTTCAAGTTCTTTATTCAGTTCTTTCCAGTTTTCAATTTCTGTCTTCACCTGTATATGGGTTACTGTGTAATAGGTTTCTATTTAACCTCACAATGGCTACATGCTTTGTTTCTAAAATTCCCATTTTGTTCTTTCCCCAATCTTTCTATCCTTTTAAAAGGGTGTCCTTTTGGAGTATCTTTTACTGCCTTTGTTTGTTTGTTTATTTTATTACCCCAAGTTCTAGGAGTGCTGATTTCCCTTTTTGTTTTATTTGCTAACTCTCCCTCACAGCTGTTGATTTACTATGTGATTATAATTTTTAACATCATTTTAAGAATTTTTCCAGAAGAAATATTGGGTTGTAAAAGTGTCAGCATCATATTTATATCTGGCATAGAATTTTAACTTGTCTCAGACAAGTTCTATGTCAATTGTTCTATTTGAGCAATTGCCCACACATCTGGTCCATACATGTCAGTTCCAGGCTTGGAGATGTGATTTCTCAAACTGTCTTTGGTTTTTACTACATGTCCCTCAAAATAACAAGCTGCTTTCTTTTTATTAGCCAGGATGGTGTTTGGAATTTAATACCTTTTGCATAGATGTTCAGTCTTTAGGCTCTAAGTTTAATGCAGAAGTATCTGTCGCTGTCCGTGTATGTGCCTATGGCCACATCTCCTGACCCAGCTGGGCAATGATAAAACTCCAGCGATTTCAAAAGAAAATAAAGGAACATCCCAGGTACTATAAATGAAAGGGATACTCACAGCTCCCAAAAGCAGGAGCCAATAGTCTTGTTTTGAGATTTCATGGATCACAAGTTCAAACAGGTCAAAGTCCAAATGTTTCGTTTCTGCTCCAAGATTCCTGAGACTAAACATCTGGAAGAAAATGAGTATCATCCGAGGTACTCTTTACATATCTGGCAGTTGATGATATGGCTGTTGGTTCAGATCACAGATGAAGATACTGATGCAAATACCTACATATATCTGCATACACCCTCGACTTGTGGCCTGGGCTTCCCCGCAGCTCCGCACTTTAGGTTAATTGAGCGTCTTACGCGGTGGCTCAAGTTTCTGCATGAGAATATCTCAGTAAACAAGATTGAATCTGTGCTGTTTCTCTGTGATCTACATGGGAATCACATACTGTCACTTCTCCTGCATGCTCTTAGTGAAAGCAAGCACACGTTTACAGGGTGGGATCACAGATGCCACTTGTCAATGGGAGGAAAGTCACAGAATTGTGCAGACAGGCTTAGAACTGCCATCATGTTCCATGAGGGCTCTTTTCCATCTTCTCTAAAATAACATTGAGTGGTTTGTTTTGAGTAATATTTGACATTGCTTACAATTTAAAAAAAATTATTTATTTTCAATTGGTGCATTGTAATCATACAACTTGATGATTTCAGGGTGGTAGAAGTATACATGCATACAACAGTCAACTAGCCCTCCCCCAATTCCCACCCCCATTCCCTCCCCTTCCCTCTTTCTCATGCTCAGCATAGTAGTTGACTTTGGTATATTTGCATATATACATCCTATGCATTAGGATGTTTCCCTCTTCCTCCCTCCCATCCCCCTCAGTTAGTTCTCCTTTGCTCATCTGAGGTTTTCTCCATCTTTGTCTGGAGTCCCTCCTATACCCTATTCTCCCTGGCTTCCACATATTAAGGAGAGCATCCAACTTTTCACTTTTTGTGACTGACTAATCTCACTAAGCATAATGCTCTCTAATTCCACCCACTTTCCTGCAAATGATGTAATTTTGTTCTTCTTGATGGCTGTGTAAAATTCCATTGTGTACATATCCCATAGTTTTGTAATCCATTCATCCGTTAATGGGTATCTTGGCTGGTTCCATTGTTTGGCAATTGTGAATTGTGCAGCTATAAACATAGATACGCATGCATTAGTCTGGTAGTTTGGTTTCCATTCTTTCTGGTAGATACCTAGAAGTGGTATTGCTGGGTCATATGGTAGGTTCATTCCCAGTCTTCTGAGGATCCTCCACACTGTTTTCCAAAGTGGTTGCACTAATTTGCAATCCCACCAACAGTGTATTAGGGTTCCTACTTCTCCACATCCTTGCCAGCATTTGTTATTGTGTTTTTAATGATTGCCATTCTAATTGGGGTTAGGTGAAATCTCATGGTAGTTTTGATTTGCATCTCTCTGATTGCTAATGATGCTGAAAATTTTTTCATACACTTATTGATCATTTGTATTTCTTCTTTGGTGAAGTGCCTATTTAGTTCACTTGCCCATTTTTGATTGGGTTGTTTGTGTTCTTAGCAGTGAGTTTCTTGAGTTCTCTGTATATTCTAGATATTAGTCCTCTATCAGAGGAGTAGCTGGAAAAAATCTTCTCCCATTCTGTCAGCTCTTTGTTGTTTTTTATAGTTTCCTTTACTGTGCAGAAGCTCTTCAGTTTAATGCAATCCCACATATTGATTCTCTTTTTAACGTCTTATGACTTTGGGGTCTTGTTGAGGAAGTTTTTGCCTGTGCCTATGTGTTGAAGAGTTGGACCTATGCCCTCTTCAAGTAGCTATAAGGTCTCTGGTCTAATTTCCAGGTCTTTGATCCATCTTGAAATGACTCTTGTGCAGGATGAGAAAGTGGGGTTTATTTCCATTTTTCTGTCTGTGGTTAACCAGTTTTGCCAATACCATTTGTTGAAGAGGCTATCTTTTTTCCAGTGTATGATTTTGCTTCCTTTGTCAAAAATCAATTGGCTGTAGGTATGTGGATTTGTTTCTGAGTCTTCTATTCTGCCCCATTGGTCTCTGTGTCTGCTTTTGTGCCATACCATGCTGTTTTTATTACTATGGCTTTGTTGTATAGTTTGAAGTCAGGTATTGTGATGCCTCCTGCATGGTTCTTGTTGCTGAAAACTACTTTGGCTATTCTGGCTTTTTTGTTGTTCCAAATGAATTTAAGGATAGATTTTTCTATGTCAGTGAAGAATGACTTTGGTAATTTAATGGGTATTGCATTGAATCTGTAGATCACTTTTGGAAGAATGGCCATTTTGATGATATTTATTCTACCTACACAGGAGCATGGGACATCTTTCCATCTTCTAAGATCATCTTCAATTTCTTTTTTCAATGTCTTCAAATTTTCCTTGTAGAAGTCTTTTACCTCTTTGGTTAGGTTTATTCCCAAGTATTTTATTGTTTTGGGGGAAATCGTGAGTGGAAGTGTCTTCTGGACTTCTTTTTCAGTGGTTTATGGTTGACATACAGAAAAGCTTCTAATTTTTTTAAGATTGATTTTGTATCCAGACACTTTGCTGAATTTGTTAATCAGTTCTATGAGCCTTTTGGTTGAGCTTGTTGGATCTTCTAAGTATAGTATCATGTCATCTGCAAATAGAGGTAGTTTCAGTTCCTCTTTTCCTATTTGAACTCCTTTTATTTCCTTCTCTTGCCTTGTTGCTCTGCTAGAGTCTCAAGTACTATATTGAACAGGAGTGGTGACAGCAGACATCCTTGTCTTGTTCCTGTGTTTAAGGGGAACTCTTGAAGTTTTTCCCCATTCAGTATGATGTTGGCTGTGGGCCTATTGTATATTGCCTTTATGTTGAGGTATGTTCCTTCTATTCCGATTCTCTGCAGAGTTCTTATCATGAATGGGTGTTGGATTTTGCCAAATGCTTTTCCAGCACCTATTGAAATGATCATGTGATTTTCGTCTTTAGTTCTGTTTATGTGGTGGATTACATGGATTGTTTTTTGTATGTTGAACCAGCCTTGCATCCCTGGGATGAACCCGACTTGGTCATGATGTATGATTTTCGTGATGTGGTTTTGAATGTGTGTTGCTAGTATTTTGTTTAGGAGTTTTGCGTCTAAGTTCATCAATGATATAGGTCTGTAGTTTTCTTGAGCTGTGTTTATTTGGTTTTGGTATCAATGTTATGTTGGCTTCATAGAATGTATTTGGGAGAGTCCCATTTCTTTCTATTTCACAGAATAGATTGAGGAGTATTGGGATTAGTTCTTCTATAAAGGTTTTGTAAAATTCACCTGGGAAACCATCTGGACCTGGACTTTTCTTTAATGGTAGGCTTCTTATTGCTGCTTCAATCTCTTTGATTGCTATTTGTCGATTTAAATTTTCTATATCTTCTTGATTCAACTTAGGAAGGTTATACATGGTTAGAAATCTGTCAATTTCTTCTAGCTTTTCCGTTTTGTTGGCGTAGAGTTTTTCAAAGTAGTTTCTGATAATCCTCTGTATTTCTGTGCTGTCAGTGGTAATATCACCTTTTTCATCTCCTAGTTTAGTAATCTGGGTTGATTCTCCCTTTCTTTTGGTTAGGTTGACTAGTGGTTTATCTACCTTATTTATTTTTTCAAGGAGCCAGCTTTTGGTTTTGTTTATTTTTTGTATTTTTTTATTCTCTACTTCATTGATTTCTGCTCCGATTTTAATAATTTCCTGTCTTCTACTGGCTTTGGGGTTAGACTGTTCCTGTTTTTCAAGGGCTTTGAGGTGTGTCATTAGGTTATTTATTTGGTGATTTTCTGTTCTTCTTATGTGGGCACTCAGTGCTATGAAGTTTCCTCTTAATACTTCCTTTAGAGTGTCCCAGAGATTTTGATATGTTGTCTCTCTGTTTTTGTTTGTTTCTAGGGATTTCTTAATTTCTCCCCTGATTTCGTCTCTGACCTATTCCTCATTCAGCAGTGTGGTGTTCAGTCTCCATGTGTTTATGAGGTTTCTCTGTGTCTTCTTATAATTGATTTCTAGTTTCATTCCATTATGGTCTGAATAGATGCAAGGGATTATGTCACATTTTTTGTACTCATTTTGTGGCCTAGGATATGGTGTATTTTAGAGAAGATTCCATGAGCAGCTGAAAAAAAAATGTGAATTCAGCTGTAGTTGGGTGGAATATTCTATATGTGTCTAGTAGGTCCATTTGGCTTATGGTGTTCCTTACGTCTGAGGTAGCTTTACTGACCTTTTATCTTGAAGATTGATCTAGTGGTGTGAGGGGTGTGTTGAAGTCTCCCAATATTATTGTATTGGGATCTATGTGTGATTTAATGTTGCGAAGAGTGTCTTTTATGAAAGTGGTTGCACCTATGTTTGGGGCATAAATGTTGACTATTGTTATATCCCCTTGCTGGATTGTTCCTTTTACCAGTAAGAAATGACCTTCTTTGTCTCTTCTGATAAGTTTAGGTTTGAAGTCTAATTTGTCTGATATCATAATTGCTACTCCTGCTTGTTTTCGAGTTCCGTTAGCATGTATTACCTTGTTCCATCCCTTCACTTTTAGTTTGTGGGCATCTTTACTTGTAAGGTGTGTTCCTTGCAGGCAGCATATAGATGGATTGTGATTTTTAATCCATTTTGCCACCTTATGTCTTTTGATTGGGGAGTTGACGCCATTTATATTCAGCATGATTATTGAGAGATGGGTTTTAATTCCTAACATTTTGAGTTTTAATTTCTGTTTGAGGTAGTGTTTGGTCTTTGCCTAGTTGTTTGTTTGGTGGAAATCACTTTTTCTCTGGTTCTGGCATTTCTTTATTATTTCTTCTTTGTAATTAATCTCTTTGTGTGTTTTCTCTAGTGCTGGTTTGGAAGACATCAAGTCTTTCAGCTTCTGTTTGTCATGGAAGGTTTTTATTTCCCTGTCAAATTTGATAGATAACTTTGCTGGGTAGATAAATCTTGGCTAGAAGTTGTTTTCTTCCAGAGTTTGGAATATGTTGCTCCAGGCCCTCCTGGCTTTCATGACTTGGTTTGGAAGGTCGGAAGTGATTCTTATTGGTTTGCCCCTGAATGTTACTTGGTCTTTTACTCTCGCTGCCTTTAAGATTCTCTCCTTGGTCTCTACATTAGTCAATTTGATTATTATGTGGCATGGTGAACCTCTTCTCTGATCTTGTCTATTAGGGGTTCTATATGTTTCCTGTACCTGCATGTCTACCTCTTTTTCTATGTTTGGAAAATTTTCTAATATTACTTCTCTGAATAGATTATTGATTCCTTTGGTTTCAGCTTCTATTCCCTCTTCTATGTCTATTATTCTTAGGTTTGCTCTTTTAAGATTGGCCGAGATCTTTTCAATGTCCAATTCATGCTGTTGAATTGTTTTTTCTAAATTATATACTATATGTTCATTTTTGGAGAGGTCATCTTCTAAGAGTGAGATTCTGTTTTCCATGTGGTCTAATCTATTGTGATGGTTTGTATTGATGCCTTCGTTTCAATTATTGCATTTTTCACTTCTTTCAGAGCTTCTTTTTTATTTCTGTTCAGGGTGTCAGATTCTTTGTTTATTTGATCTTTCATTCCTTTCAGGCTCTCTCTGAATTCTTTTCAGAATCCTGCATCATTTCTACTATTAAAGTTGTGAATTGTCCTTCTGGCAATATTTGCACTTCTGTGTTGGCGGGTTCTGTTGTTGTGGGGTTGTGGGAGCTCATTGTTTCTTTGCTATTCTTCCTTCCCATAAGTTCAGGTTTTTTATGTTTATACCTTTGTTGCTTTTGGTAGATCTCCCTCTCTCACTTTGTAGGTTTCCTACGTCGAATCTCTCTCCCTTTATAGTATCTTATTCTGGAGGTAAGTAGTTGCTACTAGGTGAGCTTTAAAGGTGAATAGCCTTTACTGAATGGTTATTCTCATTTGCTCATTATAATATCCATTTGCAGACCTAATTCTTGGTCTCCTTCAGTGATTGGGATCCTTGCCTGGTGGCTCTCACTACTTGTGCAGGCGTCCTAGTGCCACTATTACCCCTCTCACTGCAAGCATGGGTCTTCACATCCTCCACATGGGCTGTCCCTATGTCTCTCTCTGTCTACACCTATGGTAGGTGTCAACAACAGGGGGTCCCGGGCTTGTGTCTCTCTTTGCCTATGGAAGTGGCTGATGTCGCTTTGACCTGATTCCATGCAAACACATAACTCCGTTTTCTCCAGAGAGTGCCTGGTTGTTCCAATTTTTCCCCAGGTACCACAACTGTATGTCCTGTGGCAATCCCCGGGGACTCTAGAAGGACACTGCAACCCACAGGCTGCAAGTCTGTCCCACCCAAATGTCATCATGGACTGTCTGCTTATCCACATGTCTACTGCGTCCCACAGCAGACCCCACTCCTACCTCCACTGGGGCAATCTGCGCAGTCTCTGACCCCGTGAGTCCCTGTGGCCACGCTGGGGCGGCTCATTGACTTACGGTTTCATTGAGCGCTGCTCTTAATCTCTAGGGAAGGGGACGGGCTCAGCTGCTGCTTCAGGTTCTGGTCAGGCCTCCGGGCACTGGGGACTCTGCCGAGCGTGGATGGAACTGCTGCTCGCTTTTGTCGCTGATGCTTTGCAGTTGCCGGTTTTACAACAGGTTCATGGCTTCTTTGTTGGTGGCCTGCAGAAGCCACAATGCCAGTAGTGCAGGGGCAGTCTGACCAAGATGGCGCCTCTGCTGCTTCTGCTGATGCAGTAGTTCGGGTCTGTGTCGTGCGTGGAGCAAGTTGCTGCTTGCCTTCACTGCTGCTATTCTGCAGTTGCTGGATTCACAACAGGTCACTGGCATCTCTGTTGGTTTTGTGTGGAAGCCACAATGCTGGTAGCCACCGGTATGGTCCTGCCAAATGGCGCCGCCGCAGCTGCTGTCGCTGCTACCATTTGGTCTCTTTTTACACAATTTTTAATTTCACAATTTATTATTAAAATATCTCCAGAAAGTCTACCAAAGGAAAAAAGTAGCAATGAAAATGACAAATACTTAACCTCATAATAACTTTTAAATCCTAAATAATGATGTAGATTCTATTGAGCATATTAATTGTGAATTTATGTATTAGAGGAAATAAATCTGTGAGTCTGATGATTTCCCACAAGCAGAAGAAAAATAAAAGTGAGAGGGAAGAAAAGCTGTGAATCTGTGAAAGAAGGATTTGAGAGGGTTACTGGACAATCATTTGCCCTTCCTGTTTGTGATGTGGTTTATTAAAAGATCATTTATTAAGTGGTATAATAATATCAGTAAAGTTTTACATCTGTCACTCAGGTAAACTCATAAGCCTTTTCTTGAACAAGAGAAAATACTTATAGTTTTATTTTATTTATTTTTGTGGTACTGGAGCTTGAACCCAGAGGCATTCTACCTCTGAGCTACATCCTCAGCCCATTTTATTTTGAACAGAGTCTTACTAAGTTGCCAAGGCTGGCCTCAAACCTGTGATCTTCCTTTTCCAGCCTCCCAAGTAATGGAATTATAAGCTTCTGTCACCTTGTGGGGCTTAGTTTTTTTTTTTTTAATAAAGATGCAAAAGAAGTTTTAGTGAGCATCATCTATTTTCCTGTCTGGTCAACACATCTTTTTCTAGAGAACTCCTCTTTGTTGATCCACACAATTCTGTTGAGTCTGTCATTCACATATTTTTCTTTGCCCAGACATAGAAGTAGGATCTGATCCAGGCTGCACACTTAGAGTTCCTGTGGGGCTGATGTAATGTAGGATCCCTTCTTCTCCTTCCTCTGGGACCAGAAGTTCTTTTGAAAGTGTGAGCCTGGAGCGCCTGGTGGTTTTGTTTTCTGTCCGTGGAGAGTGTCTATTGAGGGTGAAGTTGATTTTGTGCATGTTTGTGTGTGGTGTGTGGTACTGGGGATTGAATCCAGGGTTGTTCTACCACTAAGCCAACCCCAGCCCTTTTTGTTTATTTTGAAGCAGGATCTTGCTAAGTTGCCATGCACTGGCCTCAAATCTGTGATCCTGTTTCAGCCTCCCAAGTACTGGGATTACATGCCACTGAGCCCAGCTGAGGGTGGAATCAAGTTCTTTTTTTTTTTTTTCTTGTGGTACTGGAGATTGAATCCAGGGGCATTCTACCTCTGAGCTACACTTCCAGCCCTATTTTATTTTTTACTTTGAAACAGGGTCTTGCTAAATTGCTGAGGGTCTCACTAAATTGCTGAGATTGGCCTGGAACCTGCAAACCTCCTGTCTCAGCCTCCCAAGTACTGGGATTACAGGCATGTGCCAACACATCCAGCGGGTGAAGTCAATTTTGAGGAAA
Organism: Glis glis; assembly: GCA_004027185.1. Lineage (NCBI taxonomy): Eukaryota > Metazoa > Chordata > Mammalia > Rodentia > Gliridae > Glis > Glis glis. The sequence continues at coordinate 41,453 of PVJS01002759.1, forward strand.
GTAGGGCAGGGGGAGAGAGAGAGAGCGAGTGAGAGAGTGTTCTCATGATCTTTTAGATGTCGTTTGACAGAGGTTTCCCCTTGAACTTCCTGGTCATGAGAACCAACTGCGCTTCCTTTTCTTGATAAAACCATTTTGTGTTGTGTATTGTCACAGTTAGTGAGAGAGTCTTGACTACTATCTATTCCAAAAGTACAATTGCAAGTTTCAGAGTCACTCTCCTTATAGCAAAAATTATCAACTATGCAAACAACTCAGCAAAGTCTGAGAAGAAATTATGAAATAGCTTCAAATACCATACCATCAGTAGCATTATTGCAGTCTTCCCTGTGCACATATAGAGACAGGAAGGTAGGGAGAGATAGAGGTAGAAATGATATAACTAGATAACACTAATTAATTTTTTTGGTACTGGGGATTCAACCCAGGGGTGCTCTATCAATGAGCTACACCCCCAGCCCTTTTCTACTTTTTATTTTTAGACAGGGTCTTACTAAGTTCCACAGGGACCTAGGACTTGCGGTCCTCCTGTCTCAGCCTCCCAAGTAGTAGCTGGGTTAACAGGCATGCCCAGCTTAGATAGCACCAATTTTGCAAAATTTGTATCATACTTTCTAGCAGAAAGGTACTCAATTTAATTTTACTTATGCTATAAAATCCAATTTACTAGAAGAAACTGAAATGAAAATAAATGTCATTAACACAAAAAAAGTTGAAGTGAAAATGAAAACTGCTGATAAGGTTTCTTTCCCCACAAAAGATTTGCAAACTCATTTCAAAAGGAAGGTTAGAGTTATTATCTTAACCACATGCACTAATTTTAGACTTTATTAGTTGACTTCCTGCCATAATAAGTAAAGAAATTAGAAGCCTTCTATCTTCTCTCACTTCCTGCTTTCCCTACCATCCAATTTTGCTAGTTACATTATTCTAAATTTGTCAAGGTTTAAAACACTTACATCTGGTTCTATAATTGTAACTATCACAGTTGTTCATAATTAGAACTTCATTTTAGACAGATTCGGTGTTTCCCACGATTTTTTCTTTTTTATATACTTTTATTGGTGCATCATAGTCTCACATCATAATGTAGTTCACACTGATAGTGATATACATGCACACAATACTTGGTGAACTTCTATCCAGCTCCCCCCCTTCCCCATACATGCTATTAAGATTGGCATTGGTATTCTCACATATGTACAAAATATCAGTGGAAGTGTTTCCTTCATTAATTTTCCTTCCCTCCCACCACTACCCTCTTCTAGATCACCTCCCTTGCTCCACGGGGGTTTCTCATCCACCATCTAAAGTCCCTCCTGTATCCTGAGATTACTCCCTAGCTTCTGCATATGAGAGAAAACATATGGCCCTTCACTTTCTGTGACTGGCTAATCTTACTTAACAATGTTCTCCAGGTCCATTCATTTTCCTGCAAATGACATAATTTTGTTCTTCTTTATTGCTGAATAGTATTCCATTGTGTGTATATCTCATAATTTTGCAATCCATTCATCAGTTGATGGACACCTAGGTTGGTTCCATAATTCGACTGTTGTGAATTGTGCTGTTATAAACATGGATATGAATGTATCACTATAATGTTCTGATTTCAGTCCTTTTGGAATGATACCCAGGAGTGGTATAGCTGGATCATATGGTGAATCCATTTCCACACTGATCTCCATAGTGGCTGTACTAATTTGCAATCTCACCAAGAATATATAAGAGCTTTACCATGGGTTTTATATCACTGCTTCTCCATTACTAAGTTCTTTATTTTGATTCATGTTCAGTTGAATGTGAAGAGCCCATAGGTTTCTTAGTATTTTCTTTGGTTATTTATAGGAATCTGTCTTATGCCTTTAAATTCAACATAACTTGTCTGGGTATAATACTTATAACTCATACTTTCTTTTCCCTAGACCTTTGTATATCTATTGCTTAATTATCTCTTGGCATTGAATATTATTGTGGAGAATCCGAGGCCTTTCTGATTTCCTCCTCCTTCTCCCTGCCTTGGGGGTGGCTTGACTTTTATGCACAGAATTTTAACTGTTGAGATTTAAAACCTTGGTGTTGAGAGCGCTATGTAAATTTTGCCTCCGCTGGGCGTGGTGGCGCAGGCTTGTAATCCCAGTACTTGGGAGGCTGAGACTGGAGGATCCGGGTTCGCGGCCAGCCTCAGCTACTTAGTGAGGCCCTCCACAACTTAGCGAGACCCTGTTTCAAAATAAAGAATAAAAAATAGGGCTGGGGGTGTAGCTCGAAGGTAGAATGCCCCTGGGTTCAATCCCCGGTACTGCAAAAAAAAAAAAAAAAATTACCTGAAAAACAGCTCTCTTTCGACATGTAAATTCAATTATTCCTACATTTTAGGGAAAAGTTTCTGTATGACGTGCTTGGCTACCTTCTCTATTTCATTCCTTAGTTTCTTGATTTGGGGAATGGCAAATCATCTTTGTTCTCAATCTCCATTACCACTGAATTTTCTTTAACCTCCTTATCTTTTTCTTCTGCATTCATTGCAATAGTCCCACTGTAGTGAAAGTATTCCCTGTGTGTTAGTAGGTCTGTGGCTTCAGCCTCCATTTATCACTGTGTACTTCCATTATGTGTCTCTCTAGGGAGATGCTTATCTTGTTTTCAGTGCAATGTATGTCCTTAAAGATATTTAAAAACATGCTCTATAGCTGCTATGTGTTTGGGTGAGATAAGAGAGAGAAGATGGGTTCATGTGTCTTTGAAATATCAGTCTGTCAAGAATTCTCTTCCAAGTTTTAAAGTTTTTCTGTATCTATCACATTTATTACTCATAATAAACATGTAAACATATTTTGGGGTTTTATCCCCCCTCCCCTTTCATTCAGAATTCCCAGAGGCAGTTTCTTTTTTCTGGGATGATTTTTCTTTTTCCTGAAATACGGTCTAGAAGATCCTTAATGCGGATCTGTTGGTAGAAAATTCTCTATTTCATCTGGTATGATCTTTATTTTGCCATTGTGGTTTCTTCTCTTATAGTGATTTTAGAATCATCCAGTACAATGTAGAATAGGAATGGTGTTAATGGGAACATCAGTCAGTGTCCAGTTGGGAAAATAGAAGCCATTCTAGGGTTTTCAATAGAGATTTATTAATAGAAGAAATTGGTTCCACAGGTGACAGATGTATAGACAGTCATACTGCCCTCCATAAGATAAAAATCATTGCCAGTTACATTACTCCTAAGATGTTCATATACTCAGCTACAATAAAGAGAAATAGTAGGATAGTGAAGTAGACCAAAGATGAGCAACAGCAGGTGCCCCTGGACTTACCTTGTAATTACCTAGAAGTTGGTCATATGGTCACAAGTTACCAAGCTGTACCAAAGTGGTTATTTCATTTTACATTACCTTTAGCCATGCGTGTTTGATCTACATCCTCACCAGTCTTTCATTTTAGTCTATTACGTGTGTAGTGGCATTTTTTTGGGGGGGGCACTGGGGATTGAACTCAGGGACACTCTACCTTTATCTTTATTTTTTATTTTTACTTTGAAAAAGTGTCTCGGTAAGTTGCTGAGGGTCTTGCTAAGGTGCTGAGGCTGGCCTTGAACCTGCGATCCTCCCATCTCAGGCTCCCAAGTACTGGGATTACAGTAGTGCACCACGGATGCCTGGATGTAGTGGCATTTAATTATGGTTTTAATTTGCATTTTTGTAATTGTGGAGGTTTGCTAATTATTAATCCCAAGGGAGGATTTCCACTGTATAGATAGGGAAGATGATCACTGTGCCAATCACCAGGAACAGGACTCTAAACACTTCTGTCCACTGCATCTTGGGCTACAGTTTTACCAACTGCCCAAGTACAGAGACTGAACATGCTCACACTCAACAAGTTCTATGAAGCAGGTTTATTACTTACGAATAAGCAGCAAGGGACAGAAGAGTTGGATTCATTGTGAGTCAGTCTCCCCAAGGCTTGGGAAAGCTGCCTGGGGCAGATGAAGTCTTAATTGCATACTTGTACTGCAGCTGAGAGACCCTAGAAAGTATCCCACACTGGGTTATATGTCTTAGGGGCAACATGACTCACAGGGAAAGCTTTGAAGGACATCCTGCTTACAGGCTGGGAGGAACAGAGCCTGGGCTGCCCTGGGCAGTGCCTCCCTAACTTGAGATGTTACATTTCCTAGGAGGGACAGGAACAAGGACTGGGCTATTTCAGACAGTTCCACCTCATATCAAGGTTCTGAATTTTTAGCCTATTCTGTGTTTATTCTGAGAGCTATATGAAGGGAAGTGGGGGAGGGGAAGACATGGGTCAGTCCAAATCCACCTGGAGTCATGTCCTGCACTGATGAATAGTGATGTTGAACATCTTTCAAGGTACTCAGAACTGACATTGTAACTCATTAAGTTCTAGAACAAGGTACTTGAAGAGTCACTGCATACAAAGCCTTATGCTTCAGGAAATCTCACCCTAAGCCTTTTTTCTCTTCGAGTTGTGATTGTTGCTATTTCCATCTTTCAAATAATTGCATGTTCCACCTAAAATGACATTAATGTGTGGTTGGCAGAATAATGCCTCCGTCCTTCCTCTAAGATGTCCATGTCTAATCTCCAGAGCTTGTGAATGTTAGTATATATCACAAAGGAGAGTCAAAGTAGCAGATTGAATTAAAATTGCTCATCAACTGATCTTAAAATAGGGACATTCACCTGGATTATCCAGGTGGGTCTAATATAATCACAAGGGTTGTTAAAAATGAAACAGGAAGCAGAAGAAGAGTGAGATTGATGCAGCATGAGGACTTGGCCCTGTGTTGCTGGCTTTGAAGTGGAGGAATGCGCGAATCCAGGAAAGCAGGTGACCTTGAGAAGCTGGAAGAGGTGAAGAAACAGATTCTATCTAGAGCCCTCAGGAAGGAACGCAGCCCAGCTGACAGCCCAATTTTAACCCAGTGAGTCTTATTTTGGATGTTAGACCTCCAGAGCTGTAAGATTATAAATCTGTGCTTATTAAGCCACTTAGTTTGTGGAGATTTGTTAGAGTGCAATAGAAAACTAATGCCTTAAGGTAATCATTTACTATGAGCATTACTAACGATAGAAAATCCAGGAGATGATGATCCAACTAGGATTTCCTCATCAACACTATATCCCCATCCCCACTTTTCTTTTTAGTCATTTCATTGTTAGTATCATCATTAACAGGTGGGCAGACTCTAAACTCAATTAATCTGGTGTGCTCCCTTTTGTGTTGTATCAGTACTACTTGGAGAAGACAGCCTGACACCCAGGGTGAGTCTGTCCGGGAGTTAGCAGTAGGTTGAGCGGCCCATGCTTTCTCCTACTCTCTCTCTCTCTCTCTCTGAGTACTGTTTCTTGCTTACATTCCAGGGAAGTATAGAAACAAGACAGCTGGTGCACTGAGGTTTGTGAACACACTGCATTTTTTTTTTTTTTTGGCCTGCTGTAAATTAGTTCAGTTTTAGCCAAGTATAAGGCAATTGAAGGGAGATCAGTGCCAGCTTTTCACCATGGGAACACATGGTTCCACAGGTGTATTAGTTCACTGAGATTGTCATAACAAAGCACAAAACAAGAGAACTTTGTTTTCTCACAGGTCTGGAAGCTGGATGTCCAAGATGAAGAAGTTGGCAGAGGTGGCTTCTTCTGAGGCCTCTCTCCTGGGCTTACAGAGGGCCGTCTTCTCCCCATGGCCCCATCTGGTCTTCCCCTGTCTGTGTCCTCTCTAGGTCCTGATCTCTTCCTCGTATAAGGACATGAGTCATATTGGATTAGGGTACACCTATATGGCCTCTTGAAAGGCCTTACCTCCAAATGTAATCACATTCTTAAGTACTGGGGAGTAGGACTGCAACATGAATTTTGTTCATAACAAAATCCACAATGCAGTCCCTAATGGTGGGTACAAAGGCAATTATATAAACATAGAGTCTTCAGAAAAGCTAAAATGAAAAGAAGTATTTAACTTCACATCCAATATTTATGCATAAGAGAAAATTTATAGAAAATTTGAAATGGATTTCAAATGATGATAGTATTGGAGTAAAGACATGCCCAGATTTTTATTATTATTTTTATAAGGAAATGAGAAAACTGGAATTTATATTAAACCCCAATAATGATAAAACAAAGCAAACACTGATAAAAATAGTAATTACCATGTTAGAAAATAAATATGTTTGCAATAAAAAATGATAAGCTATTAAAATAATTCTCTAAAAATGGTTATTTATTGAGATAAAGGACAGCTGTGGAAATGCACACTAATCAACCTGACTAAAATGGGAAGAGGTAATAAAGCACTCCTGAAGAAAAAAAGCATACATTTGTAGTTCACTGTTACAATATAAGGATGAGGACTCTTGCAGTATCAATCTTATAAATATGAATATTTCCAATATTGTGTTAGGAGAAATCTGGACCACTGTGAGAAAATGAGGAAGAAGCAGAAACACTTCTTATGAACTATGGAGTGAATTGAGCAGCTTGTTGGTAAGGCTCTCATTTGAGTAGATTGGTATACATCCTTGCTCTGCTCCCACTACCAAAGTCTCAACTCAAATATGAAATGATATTAGGAATCTTCAAGTATCTATAACATCAGCAGCAAGTAAATCAGGAGATAAAGGTATCATATAGAATCCAAGACTAGATAGTTTTATCATTTGAAGATACTTTAATTTTGCAGTTATTGATTAATTAAAAAACACAGCTGTTTTCAGCATTTCCTAGCTATAGTAGTGATAGGAAATTTCATTCTAAACAAAGAAGTAATTAATGAAATAACAATACACCTTTACATTTTACATTGATAGCTTACATTTTACAAGGTGCTTTCACATACATTATTTCGTTTGATTCTTACAACAAGCAGAAAAAACAGTGAGTGGGAAAGAAAAATGATTTTTTTTTCCAGGCTTACAATGAGTATTTTCAGATCAATGGGCAGTCAGTACAAGAACATACCAAGAACAAGACAGCAATACTCATAAGCCACAGTATCTTTTTTGGTAGGTTGACAGTTTGATAGCAACTGTGTATTTAGCATCAGTGAATGAGTAAGGAATCAGGACAGACACAAGGTTCTCATGGTATTCAAAGAATTGTAAGAACACTGCCAGAGATAAGAAAGATGCTCAAAATATATCACCTTACTGAGATTTACTACAAAGCATGATATCCCTTCAAAATATCAGGAAAAAAAGAGAGAATCTTTTCATAAAATGTGAAAGTTAGAAGGGACCTCAGAAAGTACCTAATCAACTCTTCTATTTTGCACATAGTGAACCAAGGCCAAGGTCATAGTGATAGCTTTTTGGCCTGAAACTCAGATGTCTTGACTTTCAGTCTAGAGCTCTTTCCTATACAATGTCATTTCTTAATTTTACTGGGCAAAACCATTTTTTTTCTGTATCACATAATATAATTTGAGGTGAAATGCTGTTTGTTGTCACTTCTTTCTTATTCAAGTTTTTATCTTGCTCTTGGCTACATTGTGGCTGAAATTGAGAACTTCATACACTTTTAAAATGCTTTAATTTAGTGTATTTGATTGGTCAGAAATAGACTCCCCTGACATATCTGAGGGCTTGCTCATGTTCTTAAAATAGAGAGTGAAATGGAATGGCTGAATAGCCCTCAGAAACCAATGTATGTCTAGGGGTCATCTACCTGGGTAGATTCTATAGCTGGACACTAGTAATTTCATAGAAAAAAATATCTGTAGGATTCATAGAAATCTTTTCAATTACTGAAAACTAAATTGTAATAATCAAATTGTCTTCCCCATGATTTATTGAAATAATTTTACAATAATATACAACAAAGCTACCATAGAATTTGTAGCCTACATATAGAATACAATGATCCGCATGTTCTTAGGTCTAAATGAAATACAAAAATGAATTAAAATATTTTATACAAATGGTGTTTTAAATTTATTTACGTGATGATATATCTTTGTTAAAGTTGCTACAGCAGAGTACTTCAAACTTTTCTTGCACACTTTAAATATAAGTGGACCAACTGAATCAGTGTGAGCTTTGATATGACACTGCCATGCAGAAACACTCGACAATCAAAAGACGTACAGAGTGGTGAAGAGAACATGTCAGAGGGGATTTTCCAATGTCTTCAAAGGCTTCATAAGGGGGTGGTACAGATGAAAACAAGTGGTATCAGTGACCTACCTGCACCGATAGGGAAGCAAATAGAATGGTAATATACAGTAAGATCAGCATGATTAAAAACAATTCATCTTGTATGTATGTAAATCGATCATAAAAAATGAATTTTGGTGTGTTGTTTTAAGATAGGTCACTGAGACACAGAGATAAAACCAGATGGGGAAAACTAAAAGCAAAAAAGAAATATATTAAAAAATAAAATAGAGTTAAGCCATGGATTTTCATCAAACACTGAGCTAAATGTGCAAAAGTGCTTGAAAGTTCCACACGACAGCAACGTTAATTCAGTTGGCAAAAAAGTATAAAAAATAACTGAACTCAAATACTAAAATTGTATCTGCATGATCATAATTCTGTTTACAGAGAAAAGAGGTTAGAAATTATAACACATCTAAAAATATCACACCTCAAAATTAAAATACAAATGTGGCAGTTTTACAACTTTCCTCCCTTCCTCACTGCTGAGGCATGGGGTGAAAGCAGAAGTTGCAACAGTGCCCCTACCTTAGGCCTAAAAATATGGTACAGCAGAGTAATAAGCAATAATAACTTCTTTTGTTCTTAACTAATACAAAACAAAACAAGAAAAACCTCATTTAAATAAGAGTACCTCTACATTGTTTGAAAGAACCAAACCATTTGACTTAGCAAAGTATTTATCCAAGCCAATATTCTCTTTAGTTTGCTTCTTTGCCTTTAAAAAGTTTACAATGAGGACTATCTGAGAAACTTTGCAATTTGTCACTTTTATTAATCATGTTCTATTAAAATACTGGCTAAAACCCTCACGGAAGAGTTAGGGTTTAAAACCTTGAAACTCTTCTCTAATACCTACAGAAATGCTGGTACCAAGTGAGAAAGTCTGAGTGATGGTCCATATCTTTAGTTTTTCTTGCTGAATGAGACACATCTGTCACATTATACAGGCTGGTCACTTGATTACTCAAGGGGAGGATGATATAAAAGGAGGTGAAGAGAAATAGAATCTCTGGTCTATAGAAATCCAGACTTCTGTGTTTAGCTACTCTAAACTCATTGCCAGAATAGTGAATCCCAAGAAAGTTATTGTCTTCATTTGTGTAAATTTCCTTTGGTGATAAGACATTCTACAAAACTTGTCAAGAGTTTTGGCAAAACTGAATCTGAGCTACTCGAAGTAAAAATAATTAATAGAAAGTTTATCTTCAAGCTACTGGCCAAAAAAATATTGGCAAAAACTACTAAAAGCAACACTTATCCTTCCTTTCAAATATCACACAGCCAGAACACTGCCCATCTAAAATACCAAATATAAAATAAAGTAAATAAAATGGAGCACTGTTTAGAGAAAAACTAATGAGAAGGGAAAAAAAAAACAACCAGATGTCAGGGAGGGAGAAAGACAACCCAAAGAGAAGTAGGAAAGTGGTCTATACTGCGTCATGGCACGGACAATGCTGGCTTAGCGGTGCCTTGTTACGGAGGTGGATGCAGAGCGCACACACGGACGATGGCAAGAAAGACCTCACTCAGTTGCTGGAATGAAGGAACTAGGTAACTGCGTCAATAAGGACGGTCTCAGCTCCACCTCAGATCTCAAGAGAGCGCAAAGACTGAGTGTGAACTCTGACGTCATCTCGCTCCTCTCTAAAATTCGCAAAATTCTTTTGCACATTTTTCTGTTATAGAGACACGGATATCTTCTTCTTCATAGTCATCAAAGTTGCTGGTATCTCCAGAGCCTCTGAACTTTGGTATGAATGGAGCTTCAACCTATAATTGAGAGACAGAGAAATAAGAGAGAAAACAAATTCCTGAGAATTTCCAAACACTAAGGAAAACAAATTCTCACTATTACTACATGGTGGTATGTTTAAGTGCCATTAACTTCCTAAAATATAATACTATTAGAAGAAGATACAAACTGTAGGTTTGCTAATAAGCTCAACATGTTAATTCAAGAAATAGTGCAGGTCAAGAAAACATTTAAGAAATTTCTAGGATAATTAACTGTTGGCATTTAAATGCTGACTTAAGGTTATGAAACTCTAATTTTTTTAAAATCAGTTTATTTCCAAATCCTGTATTTTTAGGATCCCCTCTTTTAAAATTTCTTTCTCCTGAGGTTAGCAGATAAATCTGAGGCTTATTTTTAACCTCCTTCCTTTTTTAGTTCACAAATTTATTTTGTTTAAAATATCTGACCATCAAAACTTTCTGGGAAGTTAGAAAGAAACATAGGTCGTCTAGAATTACGGAACTGTAAAATCCTATACATTTTTCTTCTTTGGAACTATCTGGATATGATATTTTATAAAGATTCATGGGGTATTGAATATCCAAGGAATAGATTTTAAAAGCTGATAAAGTAACACTATAATCTGCACAGCACTGGAATTTACAAAACAATTACACGTCATTGTTTCATTTTCTTCTTAATATAACTCTTGTGAGGAAGGCAGGGTAGGTATTCTTATTCCCATTTTACAGATTATAAAACCGAGTTGATAAAATTCACAATAATGACCAATAAATGGCTAAAGGAGGTCTCAAACTCATGATTCTCCATTTCTTATCCAGAAATCTTTCTATTGTTAACTCGAATGGTCTCAGAAAGCTTTTTGATTTATATACCTTTCAGTAAAGTATCTTTAGTATACATTGCAAGAATATGTATAGTTATTTAAAAATTATTTACATGCATGAGTATGCTGATGTAAGATATACATACAAACAAGACCCATCTAATATTGTAGCACATTATAAAGTTACATAAAATGGTGGAATATACAACACAGGAATCAACAAAAAGAACTCATAAATGCTGAGGGGACGACTGGCCAATTATTACACAACAACAACAAAATAGATTTCAAAAAGCACTAGGAGAAAATATTTAAGACACACTTAGAGTAGAGCCGATTATTTTAAAATGATTGTGTAATGTGGCAGTACGGCAGCCGAATGGAACTGTGTAGTCAGTAGCAATTGTGATGGAAAGGACTGAAGCAGGGGGGAAGCTCAGGGTTGGAGGAAGTAGATCTCAGGTGGTCACTGAAGTCATCCAATGGACTGCAGTGATAGAGACACAGAAAAAGAGAATGAAAGGACATGTACCAAAAGTCAACAGAGGTCCTATCTGGATGATGGGATTATGATGATTTCAAATTTATTTACTTAACAATTACCTGAATTTAACTATATGAAATGTATCTCAACCAGAAAGAAAAATGGAGTCTGGACCAATCTATCTCATTTTTCTCCCCATGCCACTCGTCCTTTTATAACTTTCATCTTAATCCAAAAAAAAAATTTTTTTTTTTTTGCGGTACTGGGGATTGAACCCAGGGGCATTCTTCCTCTGAGCTACACCCCTGGCCCTATTTTTAATCCTTTATTTTGAAACCGGGTCTCACGAAGTTGCGGAGGGTCTCACTAAGTAGCTGAGGCTGGCTGTGAACCCAGATCCTCTGGTCTCAGCCTCCCAAGTACTGGGATTACAAGCGTGCGCCACCACGCTCGCCTTAATCCAAATTTTAAGGATGATAAAATTGATGCTTTAAAGAGGTTAACTGATTTGTTGAAGATCATGCTGCAGCGGTTGGTTATCTGGGATTCAGAACCGTGCCTATCTAACTCCAGAACTCATGTTCTTTCTTTCCTGCCTTTTGAGACTGTCTTCTCTCATCAATGCTCAAAGCATAAAGGTTAAGCAGATGATATGTAAAATCTATGGAAATCTTATGAAACCATTCATTGGTCAGTGGTTTGGGGCTTCATTTTAATAAACATGTTAAAAGGACTTTAAAGAAGTAATGTGATCCTGGGACTTGAAATCTGAAGAACCTGGGATCAAATACAGGCGTTATTTAGCAATTGTAAAATTATATTTAAAGTGATTAACCTACCTGAGCTGATTTTCTTGCTATTAAGATGGGGAAAATGTATCAACTATTTTACATGATTATTTTAAAGACTAAAATAAGAAGTTACAGAGAGTTGTTTTTATTAATTATAGTACTGCATTTGTGATAGCAAATTTAGGAAAAAATCTGAAAATACAAAATGCTTTTTTGAGATCTAAAAGGTTTAAATAATCATGGACTTATTCTCTGAGATAATGATGTTGACAGTGTGGGCTCTTGTGAGATACAGACTGTGCTGCCCTCGTACTGCTTTGGTTTTGCTATATTTTCTATTTGCTGCATTTTAAATTCTTCTATTGCTTTGTTTTTTATAACATTTTAAAATATTTATGAATTAGAAAAACTGTGCTTTTAATATTTAATTAGAGCATTATATTTTTTCCCCTTAAGGAAACCCACTCGCGGCTGCATGACAATAGAAAACAAGGCAAGTCTCTAAAACATCAATTTGGTTTTATGAAGAAAATCAAAATCAAGATGAAAACACTATTCATGCAAATTATTTTTAGACTGGCATATAAGAAGCAAAAGAGAAGATAAAGGTAATTTAGCACAGAAAAACCTTTTCTTAAATTTCTCAATTTTTTACAAAGGAGAAGTGATTACTATTAATTACCACAACAATTACACTGGCAACTTGGGTTAAAAAAAAGTTTTCTTTTAAATATGATACTGATCAGGTAGGGGTTGTCGTCTGTTTTTTATGGTGGTATACTAATGCTAAAGATTAACTTGATTTATATTTACATTCTAGCCTTCAAGTTGTCTGAATTTCTAAAACTATCAGCTTTGTATGGGCAGGAATAAAGGTTGATTCTGCTCATCACTGTATTTGCAGCACTTTGCAGAACACCTAGCATAAATACAGGACAAATGTTATGTGAAAAAAAATTGCTAAAAGATAAAATCTAGTAGTTTCAGATAATTTGTTCTGACCCTCCAAAAAAGCATTAAGACTCTATTCCATTATTTAAGCTACAATTGATTTTCAAATTGATAAAGGAAAGTTGTATCTGAAGAAAGACTAATGCTCAATAAGTATTCAGCACACATTTGGTGAGCATGGACTGACTGCTCTTGCCAGATGACAATATAAAACGAGTGAAATAAGGTCTCTGTTCTCAATGAAATATTGTAAAACAATAGTGAGTATATAAAATATCAAGGGAGAATACTCTTTAGAAAAATATAGTAGAGAGCCAGGCGTGGTGGCGCACGCTTGTAATCCCAGTACTTTGGGAGGCAGAGACCGGAGGATCCGGGTTCGTGGCCAGCCTCAGCTTTCTCTCTCTCTCTCTCTCTCTCTCTCACTCTCTCTACTTAGTGAGGCCCTCCGCAACTTCGTGAGACCCGGTTTCAAAATAAAGTATAAAAAATAGGGCCGGGGGTGTAGCACGGAGGTAGAATGCCCCTGGGTTCAATCCCCGGTACCGCAAAAAAAAAAATATATATATATAGTAGAGGTAACATTTCAGTTAACTCTTAAAGGACTGATAAAAGTTTGGCAGATACACAAATGGAAAAAATTATTCAGAGGAAAGGGAAAAACTTTTACAAGTGTGTAGAGTAAAACATGGTCTTTTTGGGAAATACTACATGAGACATATGGAACCCTAGTGAATACCCATAGAAAGGTCAAGATAAAGACTAAAAATATCTCCAGAAATTAAAGCAATTAAATGTTATCTCTGGAACTGAGTTCCAGATAGCACATTCCATTTATTTATATGCTGTCTTTCTAATGTGGCTTCACATCAGTTTTGAAATGCAAACCCTTAGGACACTGTTTAACATATAATTTCTATAGTATTGTGACAAGTATGGGGCATAGGTAGGAATTTGTGTGTGTGTGTGTGTGTGTGTGTGTGTGTGTGTGTGTGTGTGTGTTACTGGGAAGTGAACCCAGAGGCATTCTACCTCTGAGTTACACCCCCAGCCCTTTTCTATTTTGACACAGGGTGTCCTAAGTTGTTGATGCCTCAAACCTGAGATCCTCCTGTCTCAGCCTCCCAAGTACTGGGATTATAGGTATGCATCAAAACAACCAGTTTGGAAAAATTTAATACAGGAAATATTTCAGATTAAAGGTCAAGATAGAATACAGTCTTTCCATTTTATGTGAGAGAAACCTTTAAAAATCTTTAAAGCTTTTAAATTAAAAAAAAAAGAAGAGTCTCACCTTCCTCTGGTAAATAGCAATCCAATCAGTTGTGGCAAACCACTTGTGAGTTTTTATATCACTCACACCATTCTTTAGATTTCCAAATCGCTTTGTCAAATCCACCTGAAGCAAGTTCCTTAGAAGGTCCTTGAGATCTGAACTGAAGTGGGATGGGAATCGGACCTGCAAAGACACAGCATGTAGGAAAACACGTTGTAAGACTCATGGTCTTTCTGTTTTAATTACATACAGGCTTTAGTCAAGGTGACAGGTCATTATATAAACAAAAATATTTAGTGGTGACCTTCAAATGCCTTTCCATGTTGCACTCCACATAGTAGTCTTAAAGAATGAGAATTATTTAGATGAATGAATTAACACTGTTCTCTTAGGGCCTTGTTTTAGTCATGAACACCCTTTAAGAACATAGACCAGTCTCCAGAAATTAAATGTGATATATATAAAACTTTTCTAGCAATATCAGAAAGCTCACCCAATTTCAAGAGAGATCCCTTTAGTTCTCACACTATAAACCTGTCTCAGAGATGGACAAATTAAACTTGTAATATAAAAAGAACACACAGCATCAGCATATGAAATAAACCAGTATGTACATTTTGAAAAGCAACCTATCAAAAAGGAAGTCTAAAAATTATTATAAAAGCCCACTGCCTTTCAGAGCTCAGAAACTAGTTTTCATTTATTAGTAAATGGCTTTTAAGCATAGTTCTGCTATTATGCAACTGTATAAAAATGACTGGAATAAACTGGGGAAAAGATGATTAAAAATGCAGATTCCTGGGGCTTAGGTATGATTACTGTGCCTACTTTAGAGGTAAGGGAGAAGCAATTGAGAACTACAATGATTAAACAAACTGCTCAAGATTATAGAGCCAGTAAGTGGTAGAGCTGTAGTCTAAACAGGTAGTCTAACTCCAGAGTATAGATGTTTAATTATTCTGTACTGCTTCTATGATTTGATAGCCTGATAACAGTGACTATCAGGAACTTTCTAAAAGACTAAAATTTGCATCTTAAAAGTATTTTCCTGAACTTCTCATTTATCCTAGTTGGAGCAATAAGTAGAGAAAAAGGAATAGTCAAAAGGCACACTGTCTACATATAAGTAACATGGTGTTTTTTTATTGGTTATATTAGCTCAAACTTTTCCTGTGGTACATCTAAGTTTTGTTTAGATTCCAAAGAAATAACTGATTTGAAATAGACCTGTCTTTGCTTAGAATGAGAACTGCATGAAAGGTTCAGTGGTAATATGCCAGTTAACCCTCTCATCATATTCAGAATTGTAGACAGTAATTAACTACATATAAATTATGTTCTTTTTTGGGGGAGGCAGATGTTTTATTTTTTCTTTTTTATACTTTAATTGCTGCATTATAGTTTCACAATGTAGTTCATAGTGAAAGTGACACACATGCACACAGCGCTTGGTGAGTTTTCCCCAGGCTCCCTTCCCACTCCATCCCTCTCCCCATACAGGATATTGAGATTGGTATTGGCATTCTCATATATAAACTATTTTCTGAATTCAGGTTATGTGCAATGCAATGCATGAAGAATATAAACACCTACATAAAGTAGTTCTTTATTTTGGAACACAAAGTTATGGTCTTGAATTAGTTAATATGGGGGCATGTGTATATGTGTCTATTTAATCTTCAGAACAGTGGGGAGTGGTGGTGGTTTGTGATGGCTAACATCAGATTAATTTGGTGACCTTTTCAAATTATAAAAATATTCTCAGCCGGGCGTGGTGGCGCACGCTTGTAATCCCAGTACTTTGGGAGGTGGAGACGGGAGGATCTGCGTTCGTGGCCAGCCTCAGCTCTCTCTCTCTCTCTCTCTTTCCCTATCTCTCTCTCTCTCTACCTAGTGAGTCCCTCCGCAACTTCGTGAGACCCGGTTTCAAAATGAAGTATAAAAAAATAGGGCCGGGGGTGTAGCGTGGAGGTAGAACGCCCCTGGGTTCAAGCCCCGGTACCACACACACACAAAATATTCTCTCGAGGCCACATTACACCTTCTTCTTCTCCAGAGATTCTAACAGGTAGCCCTCACTTTCATAATGACCATGTTATATGGTGGGAATTTATCATATTTTAAAGTATATTCAGGGAGAAATAATGAGAGTCATAGTGAAAGTATTTTTTCTGATTGTTCTGAGATGTAATCTGAAATGTAATTTCTTTGTTGATTGAACTTTCCAAAGAGCCCTGTCAAGTCATCAAAATGAAAATAACAAAACAGAAAATAAACTAAACAAAATCATGTTTTAAATATAAGGCCTATATTTGTAGCACATTAACCTGGAGATACCAACAACTTCTATGATAGGATTTTCTTCAAAACTATATCAAGACAGGTATTATTCTTATTATTATTGTCAATTATGACTACTTTAGAAAGTGAAGTCAGAATCAAAGAATATTGGAAGTAAAGGGAGCTTAGTTTATAATTTAGTCTAAACTTTCATTTTAAAGATAAGGAACCTGAACTCTAGGAGGCCACCAATTTAATAAGTTGGGAAAATAATCCTCCTGATTTCTGTATTTATGAGCTTTCTGCCAGTCTATGATAGGTTAAATAATGATAAAGTAGCTATAAAGAGCCAGAGAGAAAAATGAGGAAAACAGTCTAAACCCATTAAACCATTAGTTCTGAGAGACCAGTTTACTGGAAACATTCTAGAATCCTTTAACATGGAACATAGAACTGGTCTGGGATATACTTGGAGCTTAGTAAATATTTAATGGATACCTGAATTAAAACACTGATTGAATACCTACTATATGCTAGGCACTGAAGTGGTGGAATATATTAGTAAACAAAAGCAGACAAAGATTTCTGCTTTAATGGAGTTTCCATTCCAGTAAAAAAGACAGGACAATAGATAGTAACCTTTAAAAATGTCATTGTTTTACTCCTCACAAAATGTAGCATTTTAAAATTTTTGATTTTTACTCTGAAAAAAATAGGAAATCATTGCAGGTCGTTTTATTTTTTCTTTTTGGTGCTGGGGATGGAACCCAGGGCCTTGCTTAAGCTAAGCATGTGCTTTACCACTGAGCTATACCCCCAACCCCTCATTGCAAGGTGTTGAAAGGAGGAACAGGATATGATTTAACATTTCTAAAGACTCACTCTAGTGACTCAGATGGCAGTGGAGGTGGTAAACAGTGGCTGAATTCATTCTAAGGTAGTGCGAAAATGGTTTCCTTGCGCATTAGATGTGTGGTGAGGACTCCAAGTTGTTGTGGCCTGACCAGCTAAAAGGATGGAGTTGTCATCAGTTTAGATGGAGAAGGCTGTGAAAGGAACAAATTTGCTAGGAGGAATCAAAACCTGTCAGTTTTAGAGAGGTTGAATTTAACATTTATTTGCTATCCAAGTGGAGATCTCAAGTGGGAAGTTGGATATAGGAATCAGGTATGAATTGGAAAAATGAATGTGGAAATCGTCAGCTGGTATTTAAAGACATAAAGCTGGATGAGACCACTAATGGAGAAAAAGAGCAGGACCAAGCCAACGAGATTGAGAAGGAAAGATCAGTAATACAGAATAAAACCAAGGCCGTGAAGTCACCGAAGCCAAGTGGAGGAATAATGAATGAACCACTGAACTAGATTCTTAATTTTGGTTTGCCACAAAAATAACTTTTTGTTTTTTGAGTAATTCTGAGTCATTGTTTACCTATGCATAGTATAAAGAAGTTAAACTAAATAAAATTGAGTATCTTTCTTTTTTTTTGCGGTACTGGGGATTGAACCCAGGGGCGTTCTACCTCCGCGCTACACCCCCGGCCCTATTTTTTTATACTTTATTTTGAAACCGGGTCTCACGAAGTTGCGGAGGGACTCACTAGGTAGAGAAGGAGGGAGGGAGAGAGAGAGAGAGAGAGAGAGAGAGAGAGCTGAGGCTGGCCGTGAGCCCAGATCCTCCGGTCTCCGCCTCCCAAAGTACTGGGATTACAAGCGTGCGCCACCACGCCTGGCTGAAATTGAGTATCTTTGTCACCTCGAAAATTGGTAGATCTACCAAGCAATTTCTTTTTTGATCTTTTTTTTTTTTTTTAATAGGAGATAGTATCTTGCCTCCTATTTGAAAAGATTTTGGCCTTGAACTCCTGGGCTCAAGCAATCCTCCTGCCTCAGACTCCCCAGTAGCTTGGATTACAGGCGTGCACCACCCCAGCCGGGGCAGAGCTCTTTGTTTATAGTAGAAAGAATTCCTGAGTTCTAATCTCAACTCCAATTACATACATGCTCTGTGATCTGGGGAAAAGTCTCAGTTTCCTTATCTATAAAATGATGACAATATATTTCATCTGGCTGGTATGAAAAGAAGTTACACATTTTAAAATTTTTCCACCTTCCCATTATAATACTATTTTAATGATCTGAAGCTGAGTTTTTAAATCAGAGAAGGAACTTGGAAGACAACAAGTCTATCATCTATGTTTATGTTTCCAGACTATGCAAGGACAGTCTGTGTTAGAAAAGTAATATGGAATGTATGGGAAGTTTCTCCTTTCTTCTTGGCTCATACTGTTAATTTACTGAATAAACACTTTTGTTTTTCTTAAGCTCTTAAATTTGATAAAGTGAGGGGGCAAATGGATGACTACAAACTTGTTTTATAAGATTGCTAATACAGCTAATATCCTAAACTACACTGTCAAATTACATTATGTAATATGTTAAACCATGAAACTCACTCTGAATTGAGCAAATTCAACAGATTGCTTTCAGCATCAATTATAAAGCCTTCCACATTTCAATTTTAGGAATGTCTATTATTTTCTTCAAATTTAAGAGGAAGTTACATCCAAAAAGCAAATCTATTCATGTTGTTATGGTATCCGAGATTTAAATTTACTAACTGGTTTTACTGACTTTTTTTTTTTTGCGGTACCAAGGATTGAACGCAGGGGCGTTCTACCTTCGCGCTACACCCCCGGCCCTATTTTTTTTATGCTTTATTTTTGAAACCGGGTCTCACAAAGTTGCGGAGGGCCTCACTAGGTACAGAGAGAAAGAGAGAGACAGGGGAGAGAGAGAGAGAGGAGAGAGAGATAGATCGCGAGCGCGCGCGCGCACTGAGGTTGGCCGCGAACCCGGATCCTCCGGTCTCCGCCTCCCAAAGTACTGGGATTACAAGTGTGCACCACCACGCCCGGCGTTTTACTGACATTTTTTTCTTTAGAAATAAAATAAGGCCAACTCAAATTTGTCTACACTTAATTACAGAAACTATAAAGTTGATATTTGGCTGATAGATGGGGAAAAATCTTACTGCTATTCGGTAATTATTGGCAGAGATAAGGAGTATTTAAATAGTAACATTATCTTTTATGCATTGGGATAAAATTGGCTTATATTACTCAAACAATTCGCCTGCAGCCAACAAGCAATAATCTATTAACTTCTGGGCACAAGCATATTGGAATAAATTTTAAGAAATTATCTCCCTAAATTGGGTACAGTAAATTCTAAAAAAATCTGCAATCACAGTAAAGGTTTTATCTATAAAAATGGCCATATACATTAGTCAGTTTTTCAAATGGCATAACAGCTTTTCATACACTGGGGTTTTTATAGACATGGTGCCAAGCTCCACACTGCCTCATAGGAACCAGGACAATTTTAATCAGTTTGGGTTCTATAAATAAAAAGAAAGAGTTTGGACATTAAAAACTATTCATAAATATTGGTACCATGTCTATGGGCTCTTTAATCTGTTCTCTTACATATGCAGAAACAGTGGCAGATAAAACAAATCTAAATGGCTGCAAAGGGATATTATCCATGCCATCCTCATTCCCTTCCTCCCCAAAATAAGGAGCCAGGTTGCAATCATTTGCCCATCAGACCACTAGAATAAAGGGTTGTCTCAAAGTAGGTATTAAGGAGGATGTTAAATGACCACAGCAAAGTGTCAAAAAATGGCCCTGGATTTTATTCAAATAGTAGAACTGCTTTTTGCTTCCAAGTCTCTTTAACTATAGCCATAGCCAAATACAAAGTGACATCTAACTCTCCCCAAAAAAGCATTAACAATGTTGTCTTAGAGAAGTGTAGCAGTATATCTGCATATATGTATGTTATTTAACAAACAGAATGTGTGCAGAAAAGAGTGTATAGCAGGCCTGATATTGCCATCCTTAGAAAGAATTTGCAAGTTTGACACCTGGCAGGTATCTGGGAACGTGAATGGTACCAGTTCCTTACACTGTATGTAGATTTTCCTGTGACAAGAGTAGTTCATTGTGCCCAGACTATACAAACCATATGGTGTGTATTGAACATTTGCTTTTATTCCGGGAATATGGGATTTTGTTATGTGTTACACAGCTCCCAATGAAAACATTGGGCACTGAGTCTCTAAGGAGCTTCTTCGGTACCTAACATTTCACATGTATTTCACAGCTCATTGCTGCAGGAGTTAAGTGCATTCCTTGTGGCTAGGGGAGGACTCTTGAAAGCTTGTGCCTGGTTTCCTCTGGACTGCCTTTTACCCTCTGCTGACTTTGCTTTGTATCCTTCCACTGTAATACATTTTAGCTGTGACTACCAGTGTATGTTGAGTCCTCTAAGTCCTCCAAGTGACTCACCAAACCTGGAGCTGGACTTTGGGAATGTCCATTTGGTTACTAATCAATTACTGCCCTTCATGTGAATGTTGATTTTCTTCAGGAAAAAATTAACCAACTCTTGGATCATTCAGTATATGCTTCTGTTTATACCACTATACTTTGTTCAGTGTCTCCTTGTACATTCTTGGTGCTCATTAAAGGTGGAATAATATTTATATGATATATAATGAAGCTAAGAATTTTTTAATTACCTAAGTCAAATAATCTAAAATTATGGTTTCCATAACAGCTGTTATTTGATTACTTTACTTTCAAGTATCATTTTTGAACACAATATTAACTTTTATATTTCCATGGGTAATGCAGCTAGATAAAGTTGCTGTGGAAACCACAACTGATTTTTGCCAGAGAGTATATGGCACCGAGGCATGAAATTTAAAGACTATATACAGAAACTCAGCATATGTATTGCCAGGATAAGACATAGTTAATGAAGGATTATAAATCTTTTCTGTCAACTATGCATTTCTAAACCTGAACCTTAATACTCTATGAATAATTTGACATTTAAATACCACCTCCTCTGTTTTTTAAAGACAAAATATGTGTAGGAGAAAATCTAGCAAGTTGATTGATCATCTTTCTGTACATTTAAAAATACCGGCTTCAGTTAAAATATTGTAATAGAGAAAGTACTTAACAATCTAATGTCCAAATTTATGTATTTTAGTGAATTAATTACTTAATTAATAAATTTTGTTTTAACTTTGATAAGCCATGGATACCTGTAATTTTTTTAGTATGATTTCAGAATGGAAAATATAATCAATATAACATGTTACACAAAATAATACTCTTTTAAAAATCATAAAAAGCAATCCTGAATACAAAGCATATTCTTAAATGTTATTTTATATCACTAAAACCATTAAAATTTTAAATGGAAATATATGATCCAAAAATATAAGACCAAAATTGGATTTTTGATGACTTGAACAATTTTAAAAATTTCCAATTTGGTTTTTAGTCACTAACCAGACAGATAATAATAGTTTTTCAAGGTGGATAGAGACACATTTTAATTTGTGTTTGAGTATTGAAATAGCTTTATTGGAAAATGGTGGGTATGATCTGTATTTCACATAATACAGATGTTAGAGATTACTTAATGGCAATGTTCCACTTTGATGAGTCCTTCTTTAGATGAGTAAGGTTGGATCTAACTACATCCAATATGGGGAGAGATAACCTGGTACCTTTAGTCAAAAACAAAAGTATACCAAACACCCTCTCATATTTCTAAATAAATGAAGAGAAAATAGTCCTATCATGATATGATAAAATTTTATATTGCTATTCTTCTAAGGTGACTAAAATTTAAACTCTTATGATCTTAGAACATGTACAGATTACTGGATACAAAATGTTAAAGTTTGATATGAAAACATATTTATAACAAAAAAAATTTTACCCCATAATAGAACAATTGCCAAACAAGGCCAATTCATAGTGATAAAGATAACATTCATTTTAACTAAAGTAATTTTTCTAAGTAAATGCAAATTTATTTATGATAGCATCCTTCTCAGAAATTTTGATTTCTTTTGTACAGAAGTATAAAATAATATAGTAAAAATTAAATTAGATTATAATGATTAAATTATTTAAAAATACTTTTATTGGTGCATTGTAGTCTCATATCATTATGTAGTTCAAGTGATAGGGACATACATGCATATAGTACTTGGTGAGCTTCCTCTTCCCCTGGCTCCTTCCCCACATGATTAAATTATTTGAAAATATTAGTATAATTTCTACATTCTTAAGACTTTGTATTAAAATATTCTCTCATTTGTGATTTTAATATATTATAGTTCTCTCATAATCCTTCATATGACCTTTGGCTTTTATTCTGTCTTGAAATTTAAAAATTTGCTTCTCAAATTCTTAAATAAATAAATCACTACTTTTTCTATTAATTTTTCTCAATGTTTTATTTTGTTCATATCAAAAGTTCTTTTTTACTATGACTTTCCTATTTTGCCAGGGAAAAACAATTATAAAAAGATAAGAAATCTGAAACCTAGAGATCTGTCTTTCTGTATTCTCTTTATCACTATAAATCTTTCAACACCTAGCTTAGTTTATTTATCTGTAAGAGGTATTTACTTTTACCTTTGACATAGTTGAGGTATAAGTTCTTTGGTTAGTCCCCTAATTTGTGAATACTGACATAACATCCATCATTTCCATAAAATGTGGTAAAATACAAGGAAAGTCTTCTGATCCTTGCAGAATGCATATGCACTGAGAAATGGAGCAACAATACTGTGTTGAGATGTAGACACTAAGTAGTTGGAAAGCATATTTTATTGGTGTCCTATTCCTGCATCCTCATTGTACAGCAACCAAGATTTAAGTATGGGTCTTGTCAAAAAAGTTAAATTATGCTGGGCGTGGTGGTGCACACTTGTAATCCCAGTACTTGGGAGGCTGAGAATAGAGGATGGGGTTCACGGCCAGCCTCAGCTACCTAGTGAGGCCCTCCGCAACTTAGAGAGACCCTGTTTCAAAATAAAAGAATAAAAAATAGGGCTGGGGCCGGGCGTGGTGACGCACGCTTGTAATCCCAGTACTTTGGGAGGCGGAGACCGGAGGATCTGGGTTCGCAGCCAGCCTCAGCTCTCGCACGCTCTCTCTCGTGCTCTCTCTCACGCTCTCTCTGTCTCTCTCTCTCCCTCCCTCCCTCCCTCCCTGTCTCTCTCTCTACTTAGTGAGGCCCTCCACAACTTTGTGAGACCTGGTTTCAAAATAAAGTATAAAAAAAAATAGGGCCGGGGGTGTAGCGCAGAGGTAGAACGCCCCTGGGTTCAATCCCCGGTACCGCAAAGAAAAAAAAATAGGGCTGGGGGTGTAGCTCGGAGATAAAATGCCCCTGGGTTCAATCCCCAGTACCGCAAAAAAAAAAAAAGTTAAATTATTACATTGTGGACATTCAGGCTACCTTGTGAATATTTAACACTGTAAATTTTAAATTCATGGATACTGAGGTCAGCTTCTACATTAAATGCAGAGCTTGAATCTGTCTAAGATACAAAAAATGGTGACTTTGCCTCTACCGTCTTCCATAATCTTTATGTTGATTAGGCGTATCTCTTCCTAAGAAGGCCATAAAATACAAAAAATTCAACTACCTCACATCTCAGGGTAATGCAATATTAAAATTGATGCTCTATTTCCTGGTCATATTCTAAATAGGCCTATGTGGTCTTTTAAAAAAGGACAAGGTAAAAGGACATACCATATGTAAGAATAGTAAGAAGGGAAAATATCCCTTCCCATCTACTCTATTGCTAATCTACAGAATGCCTCCTTCTGGGAATGTTTGAAAGGCTCTTCTTTCTTTCCTACATGGTAGAAAGAATCAGCCTCATTCCTATTGGAAATGACTCTGGTACTTTCAGAAAAGACCTCAGGTATGAGCTAAGGTGGGAGTGAGTGACCCTAAACCAAATACTTAGGAAGCAAAATTAGAGATTAAAAATGCAAAGGAAAGAAGGTTTATGGAGAAATAAAGTAAAATACTATGACACAGTAAATTTCCTCATGTTCAAGAATAAATAATGTCATTTCCATATTTTCTAAAGATCAATGGCAATTATAATCAACAGGAATAATTCTGTTAAATCAATTCTATAAATTTCTACTTTAAAGCTTATCCATTTTATATTTACTTCTAATTTTGTGATGTTTCACAAATTCAAACAAAAAGTTTCTACTGAAAAAGAAAAAGCATATAAAAACAGCACTTAAAACTTCTCTATTAGAGTTATTTCCACATGAAATAACTAATTTTTATATATTTGAAGGAACACTGAAAATTATGGTAATAATCCTGGACTTTATATGCAATAAAAGCACTAGAAATGAAATCTGTCTTATTATTTTGCTAATTTGTTTGTATAGCTGCCCTTTTTTCTTACAAGAGCAGCAACACTGGATAGTTCTATTGTTTCCCCAATTTAGGATAATATTCTGATTATAAGATATTGTTTTATTCAGTAAACCTTAAAACTCATATATAGAAAAAACAAGTAAGAAAGGAATAGTAATATGTATTACTTACCTTTCCAGAAACAATCTTTTCATAAATCTGAATTGGTTGGTCTGCGAAGAATGGGGGGTAGCCAGCTGCCATTTCATAGATTAGCACTCCTAAAGCCCACCAATCCACTGCCTTATTGTAGCCCTGAGATAAACCAACACCAGAAGTCAATTATCACTTACATTACTCAGAGGAAAATGAAGTCATAGGTAAATTCAAAATGATCTGGAAGCATATATTAGGAAGTACTCTTAAATCTTCTTCCTAAAGTCACTAAGAATGTTATTGACAATGAAATCTCTCCTGCTTCACTGGGATAATTTAATTGTTGCTCAACAATAGAAAGGGAGTTAGACCAAAATGCCCCAAAGGCCCATTCTAGGTGTGTAATCAGGTTTTCTAGAGCATACCTAGAAAGGTCAAAAGTTTTGAAAAGAAATAGTAGTACTGGAATAGTAAATAGTGGAATTCATTTCAAATACCCTATATTCTTGGACTGAGGAGAGTGAATATAGTAGGGGTAATCATATTCACTTGATAGGATTTTGCAAAGGCTAAAAGTTTACTGTGGAATCCAGTTAATATAAATATTTAAGTATACTTTGCTTTTGCTATCTACTGTTTGCTTCTCATCTGTGAAAGGTATACAGGAAAGAAAATGAGTTCTTAGGGTTTTGTGAGGAATATTTCAAACAAAAGGGAGTAATGTAATCAGGTGTGGCAGTACATGCCTGTAACCCCAGTACTTGGAAGGCTGAGACAGGAGGACATGTATAAGGACAGCAACTTAGTGAGACCTTGTTTGGAAACAAAAAATAAAGAAAGGCTAGGGGTATAGAAGAGAGGTAGACTGTTCCTGGGTTCAATCCCTAGTACTAAATAAATAAATGAAAGGGAAAAATGTGTATAAAAAGTACTTTGCAAACCAAGTGTATAATTCAAAGGTTTAATTGGGTTTGTTTTTTATATAAAGCTTACTAAAATTAGAATCTAGAAGTATTTATAAGAAAATAAATATTAAGGCCAGTAGTGGCGGCACATGCTTGTAATCCCAGTACTTGGGAGGCTGAGACTGGAGGATCCGGGTTTGTGGCCCGCGCCTCAGCTTCTTAGTGAGGCCCTCCGCAAATTAGTGAGACCCTGTTTCAAAATAAAGAATAAAAAATAGGGCTGGTTTGTAGCTCAGAGGTAGAATGCCCCTGGGTTCAATGCTCAGTACCATAGAAAAGGAAAGTAAATATTAATAACATATTTATACTAACATGTTTATATAAAATTTGTTACTAATTATGATCTGTATCAATTGGCACAAAAGATTATGGCAAAAAGAAAACAAAACCACCACCCTCTGATCAAGGAGAGAAGGAAGCTGACTTCTTCCCAGACCTTCTGTTCCGCCCTCACATGTACCCTGTGATCACCACCACCACACCCTACACTCTACCCTTTTGTCAAAACATTAGCTTTACAAATGATTTAGTTTTCAAATTATTAACTAAAATATCTTACCATAATATAGAGATTTTCTTTTTCCCTGATTCTATGTTTTTTTTTTTAAGGAGGGACGGATATAATAGAAATAGCACTTTATTTTTCTAATAGAAATGGGCATCAACTTTTCTTAACTCTGATTTCTACATTTTAAATTCTGTTCTAATGTTCATAGTAAACAAGCAAGATACAAATTAATAGCCTAGCATAAAGAATTAGAACAAATCAATAAGAAAATGACTAAATTGCAATAGATCATAGGCAAAGGACATGAACTAGTGATTTAGATACACACACAAGGAAATATCAAATGGTCATTATGCATTGAAAAAAATCTAATCAAGACATGAGAATTAAAACAATGAGCATCATTTATTGCCTATTAAATTAGTAAATATTTTAAAAATGAGAGTACTCAGTGCTAGAAAGGGTGTGGTATAACAGGTACTCTCAAACACTACTAGTAAGAGTGTAAAATGGTACAATCTTTTTGGAAAGCAATTTGGTAATATGTATCAAGAGCCTTAAAAATGTTCATACCCTTTGACCCAGTAATTCCACTTCTGGGAATCTATCCTAAGGAAATAATGTGAAATACAGAAAAAGCTTTATGCATAAAGATGTTTATTACAATTATTTATAATAAAACAACAACAAAACACAAACACATACACATACAAACCCTAACAACAACAACAAAAACCAAAAAGAAAGCCTAAATATCAACAACAGAAGAATGGCTGAATACTTTATAGTACATCTGCACACAAGCATAAACACCACACACACACACACACACACACACACACAGGGACACACACAGAAGAATAATGTTTGCATGCTTGTATCATGCAAGTGAGAAAAGCCAGACACAAAGCTATACGTTCACTATGACCTCAACTAGGATAACATGCATAGAAAAATATATAATGTTTTTTCTTAATAAAAGGGGGGCTGTCTCTGGGTAGGAGGATTACAGATTTTTGGACCATTTCTTTATATTTTTCTGTATTTTCCAAATTTTATACAATGACTGTCTTTTACTTTTACAACATATACACACTTATACCACTTATACAGGGTATGGTGCTTATTTTGTGGTCACATTACTGGTTAAGTACATTTAAAGAAGAATGTGATAACAGCAATGATATTTAAATTATAAAAGACTAACAAGTTATATATGATTTAAATTCTGAAACTGAATTAAGAAAACCGTAATAAATCTTTTATTCCAACAGTTCTACGGGTTAGCCAAATTTAATTAATCAGTTTGTGACCCATCGAGGCACAGGACTTCTTTCTTTCCCTTTGTACTCAGATTTTGTTAATTTCTCCTTTCTAGCTATCTCCATCAAGGAGGGGAGAGGAAAAGAAAAGTTAAATCATTCTTTTAAATATGGTTACAGTTTCTCCCACCACATTTCACTATTTGGAAAAGTAGAACTGTTCAATTTAGTAAAACTAAAACTATTCAATTGCTGTAATAATACTATTAAACTAAAATTTTAAAATAATTTTCATACATTCCTTTCATTTAGGTGGTAAATTTGAAACCAAGGAAGAATTGACAACTAATACATATCATCTCTGGATTTGCCTCTTGGAGAAACCCAGAGCAAGGCTTCCTTACTTTCCTATTACTGGGAATAATTATGAAAAAAACTGTTTTTGGCTTCAAAACATGGATTTTGAGGTTAGATTTGTTTACTCTATTTCTCTAAGATCCACAGTTAAAACTGACAAAGCTCAGGGGATTAGTGGTAGACCCTAAATAATTACTCTTTAGTAATCATGCAGATTTATAGTCAGAACTTAGATTAAATTAATAAATGGAAAGTTAGATTGATAAACTGTTTTGACAAAAGTCCACAGTGATGCATGCCTCATATTGCTACTTTGTACATACTGACAGTATAAATATACCTTGCTGAGGATTATTTCTGGAGCCAAGTACTCTGGAGTGCCACATAATGTCCAAGTTCTGCCTTTCACTCTTTTGGCAAACCCAAAGTCTGTGACCTATAAAAGAAAAGAAAAGAAAAGGGAAGGGAAGAGGAGGCTTGAAGAAGGAAACAGTTCAAATAATACTGTGGCAGTATGTGAAAGTATTACTATCAATTTTACTAACACGGTGGGCACAGGACAAATAATGTTATGCTTGTATATGAATGTGTCACTACCAATCTCATTAGCATGTATGGGGAGGGAGGAGTGGGGAGTGGGGTGGGATATGGAGGGAAATATACTAAGAGCTGTGTGCATGTATGTTTGCATCACATTGAGCCTCACTATGCTGTATAATTGCAATGCACTAATAAAATAATTTTTAAAAGAAAATACTTGTAAAACTTTATCACTTCACAATAAGTGTATTTATTGTACCTGAATTGAAAGTTAAAAATTCAGGGTTAAAATTAAAACCATGATTTTCCAAGTTTGGAAAATTCTCTGATATTATATACACACAATGGAATTTTACTCAGCCATTAAAGAAGCACAAAATTATGTCATTTGCAGGAAAAATGGATGGAACTAGAGAATATTATGCTGAGATCAGCCAGTCTAAAAAAGTCAAGGGTCATATGTTTTCTCTCATATGTGGAAGCTAGAAAGAAAATAGGAAGCAAAAGGGACTTTAGTCAAATGAGGAGAGAAAATAGTAAAATAGTGCAAGGGAATTGGGGGAGGGAGGCGGGGAGGGGAAAAACAAAGTTGAGGAAGGGAACTTTGCAAATAAGATTATGCCCATATAAGGTTTTACTACCAATCTCACTAACATGTAGGGGGAGGGAAGAGGGGGTGCAGGAATACAGAGTGAAATACAGCAAGTGCTGTGTGCATGTATGTCTGTCTGTATTACTTTGATTCTCACTATGATATATAATTACACTGCACCAATAAAAGTATAAAGAGATTAAATCCATGGAAAAAATTAGGTCAATGTAGTTGAGACCGATTCATGAAGGCAATTATTTGGTGAATGAAGGTTAAAACAACCGAAGTTGGAAATCTTTCCTCCCTCTCCAAAGAAACATGAATAGGAACAACAACAAAAGTGTTTCTGTCATTATTGTAACATTCTAGACCCAAGGAATAAAAGAGTGAAAATAAAAGGTAAAGATAATTTCAATAAAAATGAAACAATGCTGTAAGTATTCCTTAAATTCGATGTGTCCTCTGCCATTAATTGCACTGTCCAGTGTGAAAGCATTAATGGGAGAATCTACTGTATAAAAAGGGAGGCTCTGGCTCTACTACCAGCAGAAGTGGAAAGGAAGCAGTGCCGCGAGCTCACAGTGGTAGTCAGGCCTCCCCTGGCAGTTCTGTGGCAGTGGTAAGGAGCGTGGATGCTGGGATAGACAGCCTGCGTTCTAATTCTGACTCTACCATTTACTGGCAGTGTGACCTTAGATTTTTAGCCTAAAAATGAGGATAATAACAGTATCTATGCTTCAGAGTTATCAGGATTAAAAGAGATAATACTTTTAATCTTAATTGCTCTTGAAGAAAGCTTCCCTTCTCCAAAATGCTTGGGACCAAGTATTTCAGATTTTGAGTTCTTTCCAGATTTTGGAATATTTGTATATATGTAATGAGACCTTAATGACATGATCCAAGTCTAAATATGAAATTCATTTACGTTTCATATATATCTTATAGTCATATTCTGAAGGTGCTTTTATATGATGTTTTTACTGCATTTTGACTGCACCCATCACATGAAGTTACATGTGGAATTTCCATTGTGGTTTCAAGTCAGTATTCGGAAAGTCAAATTGGAACATTTTAGATTTTGGATTTTCAGATTAGGGATGGTCAACCTGTCCATGTAAAATACTTGGGATATGCCTAAAATTAATGAGTACTCACAAATCTACCTATTATTATTTCCTTATGCAGGAGATGCTCACAACTATACTTTACAAGCTTTAAGCAGGTTCCATCCTTGATGTGATTTTGTGCTTTTCTGTAAACCAGAAGAACTTAATTTAAGCTACTAGGAAGATGTAATTGTCTCTCTCCAAAAAAAGAAAAGAAATTCTAATATTGATAGAGCTATTTCTTGCTTAGTATTTTTTCAAACACATTATGTATATTGTGTTCATACCTGGATATAACCTTGATGGTCAATTAACAGATTTTCAGGTTTTAGATCTCTGTAGATGAGGTCTAAGGAATGGAGGTACTCAAATGTTAGCACTATCTGAGCTGCATAGAACCGTGCATGGGGTTCACTGCAAAGAAACAAAACATTGACTTTCTATAAAATGGATAGCAAACACTAATTTACAGATTATACATAAACATTAGCATATGGTAGACATATTTCAGGAGAGAAAATAATTTTTATTTTAAATGTATGTAAAGAAGTTTGTTAGTTTCCAAATATTTGGTAAATTTCTAAATTGTCTTCAAACAATGCTTTGATACATTTAGGGGGTATATTTTTTCTATGTATCTGTAAATGCATCTTATGTTTATTTACATTGAAGAAAAGCAAAACCTTAAAACAATCATTTTATTGTAAATTATTATTGCCCATGTTAGAAGATAGTAATGTCTTTATAACTGTATCTAGGGAATGACTGAAAAACAAATATACAAATTGGATTGTCTCCCAGAGCCAGTGCTACAGTTAAAAGCTCCATCTACTTTTCTCACAAATCTCAAGTGCCTAAAGATTTTCACTACATAGAAACTCTTTAACTGTATTAAAGTGACGATTAATACCATTTAGCCATTTTGTAATAGCTCTTGTTACAAAAATGACATATGCTCATTATAAAATCATAAAATATTGGTGAAGAATTAAAAAACAACCAGAATTCCATCCAGAAACCAAATATGCCACCTTGGCCTATGAATTTCCAAATCTACTACGCATGTTTATAAAGATATAAAGATATATGTATACTCTGTATGTTTGTGTAAACATGCATAGTTCTTACATACATTGATTACATCAACGTATCCTTGCGATTTTGACAGATCAGTGTAATTTTCATGCCACAATCTGAGTATTACTCCAACAGGATATGCCAATTTTCTAATTTGGATTTCTAATTAATTTTCTAGTATATCCACTGAATTCAGCTAATCTGCCTGACAAATTACAATGGCTTTGGGTTTATGTCTTTAATGAACACACTTAACTATTAATAGAATTCTCCTCAAGATAGATAGCATGAATTTGACCTGGTAGCACCAGAAATAGAAACAACCAACAATAATAATAAAAGATGAAATATATGCTATTTCTTCTGCTTGTCACTAGAGTTCCCAGGTCCTGGTGCTCAGGTGCTAAATCAGGTGATCAGCAAATATTTGTTAAATGAATGAATATGAAAAAAAAATACTATCACTATTTACTACATTATGATATGAGACTATAAGACTATAATGCACCAATAAAAGCATACAAAAAAGAAAAATATTTTTTGGGCAACATTTTATAATACCTTTCCAGTTTTGGCCCTATCCCAACACTGTAATAATCTATATCCTATATCAAATGAGGAAGGATGAGGGAAACATTGTAAGTAGAAATTCTAAGACTCATCCCCTGTTACTGCAATATGTATCCTTAAACTTGGAAACATTTGGCTTGGGAGGTCCCCTTCTATTTTCTCTGTAAATATAAAATATACTTAGCATCTTATATTTTCCACAAATCTGTAAATGTAATAAACATTGAGCATCTTATATTTATTTATTTCCATACACTGATGTCTGACTGAAGGAAAACAGACATTACATAGACCTATAATAATTTTGTAAGATGAGAGCAAAACATTTTAAATGCAATTTGATATTGGGTATTTGTACTTAATATTGAAGGGAATAAAGAAAGAAGATTTAAAGGTGTGGCAGAATTAAACCTAGAAAGTCTCCATTTAAGTAAAGAACCACATGACTCCACTGGTTCTGATTCAATCCAGGCTAAACAATACCCTGAATTCTTGTTGCCTCTACATTTCTAAGCTGGGAATAGGCAATATTAGAGTGTACATGTGGTATGTGTGAGAGGTTAGAAAAGATAGTGTCTCAATGTAAGTTATTTCAGTCAACTTGCTTTCCTTGTAGAAGTCAAGTATTAAAAAATAAGAGTGTGGGAGTAGCAAAGCAAAGAAGTTAGCAATTATAGAAAATGGGCAAAATTCTTTTTGAGGACAGGTTTAGGTGTGGTATTTGAATGTAAATATTGAACAATTTTAGGGCAATATGAGGATTCTGGGCCTGCTTAGACAAGAGGTAGTAGGGGAAAGAGGTGAAAAAGAAGTGAAAGAAAACTATCAAAGATAAATACAAGCTACTTTGCATTAGCACAGTCCCTGACACATATTAGGGGCCCTATACATTACAAATCACTACATGAATTTTGGCTTAGGCTCCAGTAATTCAAATAATTCTAATGTTTGCCTATTATCTGATACCATCTTGTGACAGTCCAAGTCTATCATCATCTTTTATATGAAGTGAATTACCATCATCAGTCCTGTTTGAGCTCATATTTAATGTGTAACTTAATTCTTATATACCGAGTGAAGCTGGACCTGCTCTTGGTTTTAACTTCATTCTACTATGGATTATTAATTAATAGTAGTAGCATATGTGCTATTATACACAGGTAAAACTATCAGAATCTATAACCTATTTTAATAACTGAGATCTTATTAGTAATAACCTAATAATAAACCATAAACACCTTTTAAATTATTGATATATTTTAAAAACTTAACATAGCAAACTTTAAGAATTAAATTTTGAATAGCACACTTTTATAATCTCATCACCATGATACCACTGTTATCACTTCTATCTATACTCCTTTCTCATCTTCATCCTTATGCAAACCTGTTCCAAATATTATTATTAAATATTATTATGTTATATATTTCAAATATTATTTGTTTGATAAATACTGGTATTTTCAAATTTAATTAAGTTTTGCATTTTCTGGAAACTCTTCAAGTAATCTCACAATATCTCCCAATGATAGAATATTCAAATTGGTTTCACAATGCTTTTATTTGAATTTCAAATTCATATATGGTATGGCTTCTTATTAATGTTTCCACTTAATGCTTTATGTAGTTAAAATATAGGTTAATTAAACAAAATTTTGGCAATGACATTAACTTAAAATTCTGATATAAAATAAATACAAACATAAAAAGAGGAAGAGAAAATCACTAGTTACCTGAACCTTCCAATTCTTCTTAGATGTGAAAACATTTCACCCCCAGGGACATATTCCATAACCATGTATAAATTAGAATTATCCTATGATCAAATGAAAGAAAATAAATCAAAATTATGAAACCCAGGTAAAAACATTTTAAGATTATATCATCTTCAATTAGAATAGGACAAAACCAAAATCTTTTTTTTTTTTTTTGCACTGGAGATTGAACCCAGGGGCATTCTACCTCCCCAGTCCTATTTTTTTTTTATTCTTTATTTCGAAACAGGGTCTCGCTAAGTTGTGGAGGACCTAAGTAGCTAAGGCTAGCTGCTAACCCGGATCCTCCAGTCTCAGCCTCCCAAGTACTGGGATTACAAGTGTGCGCCACCATGCCCGGCTCCAAAATCTATCTGACATTAATAAAATTGGGAAAAAAGAGAATAAATGGAAAATCCTCTATCTTTTCTGTACTGGGGCACTCATCGTGTCCTCCTCCCCCCAGTATTCTTACAACAAATTAGTCTGGGACTTTTGCTGTTCCTGTTCTTTCAGGGAACATTTAACTCTTGAAGAATTAAATACAGAGGCAATGATAATAATGTTACAGCATATGCAAAGAAATAACAAAGTTAAAAAACAATTTGAAAATGTTAATAAGAACATTTACATTCTATGTATGAGAGATTAATGGTTTTAATATCTTAAATACATAGGACTTCATTTGATTTAAAGTATAACTTTTCATATGATTCAATAGCGTAGGGAGATGCCAAGTATTCCAAAGTGCTGAAAAGCTGCCAGCTTAAAGAATAAACCTTCTGTACTTTATTAAACACTTGAACAGTGGAGCAAAGACTGTTCTGACTTATATAAGTGAAAAGAATCAACCACAAATTCCTAAGTAAGAGGAAATGGTGAGATGATGGTAGAAAGTGTTTCAGAGAAGCAGAAGGTGTATTCAGCATATTCATTTGCATGAATGTAAGAATTGTTTAATAAGATATTCACTATGTTTCTGGATCAGTAAAATATTTGATTTTGTAATACTTTCCCAAGAAAAATTAAATATGTTATCTTGAACAACTGCTCCAGGGAGAAGTAAAACATTTTCCAGTGTGACTTAAGTTTATAAGAACAAGATTTAGTTACATAAAATTTAAGATTTTTTTCTTTATTCATATTCTCCAGTTTTATATCTGGTTTAGAATTCTATTATAGCTTCATATTTTTAAATATATACCATGTTGAAAATATCTTATTTAGCTATTACTAAAAATTACCTTAAAAGAATACTCCAGTCGAACAAGAAAAGGAAAATTCACTGCCTGTAATATTCTCTTCTCATTCAAAGTATGCTCTATTTGCTTCAGTTTAACAACCTGTAATTGAGAGATAAATATATTTTCGTATATTTACACAAAATTTAAAAGTTACTATCATTTTAAAAGAAAAAACATGTTTTCCATATAATAAACTTGTATAAGCAAAATTACTAGACTCAGATAAGGAAGATAATAATTATCAACTAGTTTTATAAGATTCAAATGAAAAAAGGCTAATAAAAGATTTTATTTTATTTTATTTTTGTAACACTGGAAATTGATCCCAGGGGTATTCTACCTCTGAGCTATACCCTCAGCCCTATTTTTTTATTTTTATTTTGAAACAGGGTCTTGCTAGGTTGATGAGAGTCTCACTACTTGCTGAGGCTTTCTTTAAACCTGCAATCCTCCTGTCTCAGCCTCCCAAGTACTGGGATTACAGGCCTGTGACACCACGCCTGACAAGGATTTTAACCTTTGTCTTAAAAAGGTCAACTATGAATTAGGTTAAGAAGCAAGAGCCAAATGAGAACAAGAAACAGACACATAAAATTACTTGAAAAATTAATATGTGAAGATCTTGACTCCTAATGACTTATAGTCAAATCATGGTGTCACTTTAATAAGTAGGTATTGATTTGAAATACTTTAGAAGATTAGTAAAGAAATTAAGGACTAAGGAAAAGCAAAAATTTGAAAAATAGTGGGTAAAAATGAATGTAGAAGAGTATGCACAAAATATTGACAAAAAATTACCATGTCTTTATAACAAAAAGGTCATTAGGATTTATCAAGTTTTCTCTGGATTGTCTACTCAACAGAAGGAGAAAGCAATTTTTCCTGACTTCATGAAAATTGTGATTCTATTTCACATGCAATTCTATTTTGAATTTAAGAAAAGATGATCTTAGGGAGGCATCAATATATGTGCTGATATGTATAAATCATTAGAAGGTGGCATTCTTTCTTGCTAAAGGCTTATTATCAATGTGGGAATAGTCAAAGAAGTCAACCAACTTAACATGAATAGGAAGGATAATTAAAGATATAATAACCAGCCAGTTATTGGTACACTGCATAAAAGTAGGAGTACACAAATAATACTGAGCAAAGAATAACTGACTAGTAGTCAGAACATTTGTGTTCTAACCTAGGCCTTCTATTCAATCAGCTTTGTAAATTTATAGATGTTATTTCAACTCTTTAAACTCCAGTTTTTAAAATCTATAACATAAAGTAGTTGGGTCACTACTGTCCACATTTTAACTTGGCTACAGAACCAATTAGTCTACAATTATCACAACAAAATATTTAACATCAGCTGGAGATTATTGTTGCTTTGTGTTTACTTTTGTATATCATGATACAGCAGGTTTTTAATTAGGCATTAATAATATGTTGACTTGTAAAATAAATAATGAAAACTACAATGGAGAGGCTTTCTGCATTATAGCCCTAAGTTACCTATATATGTGTGGGGCATAATACAATTAAAGTAGAAAGGAATTCAAGGTATATGAACTGGCAAAACATATATGCTTAGCTAATTTTAAAATTAACTAATTAAAAATTAACCATTTAAAACTGAATTTACTTTTATATGTGCATATCTATTACATACAAGGCATAAAAATAGGTATTATAAAGATTAGGACAAGGCCGGGCGTGGTGGCGCACGCTTGGGAGGCGGAGACCAGAGGATCCGCGTTCGCGGCCAGCCTCATCTCTCTCTCTCTCTCTCTCTCTCTCTCTCTACCTAGTGAGGCCCTCCGCAACTTCGTAAGACCCAGTTTCAAAATAAAGTATAAAAAAATAGGGCCAGGGTGTAGCGCGGAGGTAGAACGCCCCAGGGTTCAATCCCCGGTGCCACAAAAAAAAAAAAAAAAAGATTAGGACAAGAAAATCTCTGCCTTTGTGCTGCTTGTGCTGCATAAAATCCACTTGAAAGTAGGATGCCATGAATATGTGAATAACAATATGTGAATAATTGCCAAAGAGTTATGATGTCATAAGTTGTCAGAGGAGAAATGTTTATTTGAGGCCGAGGACATCATCATTTTGGTCCCAGATATAAAAGGCTGATAATAATACCTACTTTAGAAGTGGCTATGTGCAACTCACAATAGTCAAGTTATGGAACCAGCCTCGGTGTCCATCAACAGATAAATAGATTACAAAACTGTAGAATTTTACTTAGTCATAAAGAAGAACAAAGTCACGTCATGTGCAGGAAAATGGATGGCACTATAAAACATACTAAGTGAGATTAGTGAGTCTCAGAAAGTGAAGGGTCATATGTTTCCTTTCATATGTGGAAGCTAGAGAGAAAGTAGGAAACAAAAGGAACTTCAGATAAAGGAGGAGAAACTCTAGTGCAGCGATGGAGGGGATCTAGAAGAGGGAAGTGGAGGAGGGGGGAGATTTGATGAAGGAAACACTTCAAATAATGCTATGTACCTATACAAAATTATCAACGCCAATCTCAATAACATGCATGGGGGAGGGGAGGGAGTGGGGAGATCTAGAATGAAACACACCAAGTACTGTGTGCATGATATTCCTATAATTCTGAACCTGATTATGATGTATAATTACAATGCATCAGTAACAGTATATTTAAAAAAGTGACTATGTGGCATAATACATATGTGATTAATACAGAACTTGGCACACAGTAAATGTTCAATAAATATCATCTGCTATTATAATTTATTTTAAAAGGCAAGGATTGGACTGAGACTTTAAAAGTGGATGGATAATAAAAATTAGAGAAAGAGAGAGGAGAAAGTTCACTCTGGGTTTATATCCAGAACCAATACCTGAAGGAGGAAAACATTCTTGGGAACCATAATGACTCTGTAATATATCAAGATTTAGCATTATTCTTCTTCCTTCCTTTAATTGTTGATTACTAGGAATACAGAAGCTTAATATGTAATTTAAAGCATGAATATATCAGATATCCTGATTCATTAGGTACATCAATATGTGATAAATTCAAATTGTTTTTCATAGTATTATGTAGGTTTTAAAATTTTTCCCTGCTTTGACTGACATTTTAAATTTATCATGCCCAATCAAGTTAAATAAGAGAGCTTCTACTGTAAATTTAAATAAGTCATAAAATAAAACTGCTAAATTTGTTACATCAATTTAAGGATTAAGTAATTGATTCCTGCATTTTTACACAAGGTAGTACATGGTAGAGATGCTAGTTCCTTCCATGTTGAATTCAATGTTTTGTTGATAAACACACACACGCACACACACACGCACAACTATTGAAATAATAATGTATCCCCATATACTAAAACTATTAGCTATGCATCATATAATCATAATAAATAAGAATAAAAATCGAATGCAACAATAAAATTATTTGAAGGTTTCAATGGTAGTTCATCGTACTGCATCTATTTAAAAGTCTAGCTGACAAAAGTGAAGTTTAGCCTGAACGTACACAATGAGGAGCACTGACCTTCTGCTTATCTAAGATCTTCATGGCATAATACTGTTCAGTGGCTTTATGTTTCACCAACATGACTCTTCCAAATGAACCTGTTCCAAGGGTCTTTTTCCTTTCAAAATCCTCGAGCCCAGCATTATTCTACGTTTGCATGAAAAAATAAAATAAACCTTAAAATGAGAAATTCTCATAAGAAGACTAGGATAATTATAATCACTTTAGTAACATATAATCATAATGGATAATTTAATTTATTACTATCCATTTAGAAACAATACAAAAAGACTATGCACATTTCAGGTTATTGGTTCTATTTTCACCCTGGAAGAAGAAAGGATCTAATAACAGAGAAGAGAATTATATTGCAAAATGAAGCACAGAAGTAATGGGAGGAAAGAAAAGCCTCAGCTGAAATACTAAAGGTCATATTCCAACATGAATTCCTAGTACTGGACTTCTAATAAATTATTTCTATATTTTAATAATTATAAATTGACCAGAAGCATACTAATAAAATAGCTGCATAAGCTATACGATCTTAGTGCAATAGTAAATAATTGTAAAAATAGAGAAGCTGAGAGATCCACGTCTTTTCACTGGAGTTACTGCTGAAGAAAGCACTGTCTTACTTCATTTGCATCTTTATATAAGCTTATAGGATGTATGAAGTCTGGTGCTATAATAACCCAGTATTACCTAAAATAGTAATAATAAGGAAAGAAGGGTTACTCATTCCACAAAGAACCAAAATCTGGTCTCAGAACAATAATCGGATTCTTTTTCTCCTTGAATAGATGTTTTGTTACAAGCAAACATCTTTGTTTGGCTTTGACTACAGCATAAAAGCAAAGAATTGGAGACATCAATCTATTGAATTTGTTGCTGCCACAACAAAATGAAAATTACTAGGAACAAATTATGTGCTAAATAGCAACAAGTAGTAATTGCAGACCCATTTGTTTAATAGTTTCAATCACAAGGATAACCATGAAAATCACAGAAAAGTATTTCCAAGGCTCAGCCTGTAGTGTTTAGCTTGATAAAAATATGGTGCAGTATGATTCTTGTATATGTGATGAATCTGGATAGTTTCTGGTGTTCACTGTTGTTGAGTTTAATCTCTATTGCAAATCAAACCTTGCCTTTTAAGATACAACATAGTTTTGTGTTGGATCATTATAGCGAGGGAAAGCATCCCTTCATTTTACTTACAAAATTTGTTCTCATCATATTTTAATTTTACACATAATGAGATTCTTTATCAATGCAGAAAAAAGCCCTTACAATTCTGATTGAATTAACTTTATGGATTAGTATTTAATTTTTGGTTTTACCAACACAGATGGATTAAAATGTTTAATATAGTCTCAAACAAATAATAGAAACAAACTTCATTGATAAACAACAGAACATATTATGCCAGTTTTCATTCTTTTCTCTTT